>JAKWJD010001271.1:0-67414 GCA_027705065.1 Solanum peruvianum | reverse complement strand
GGTATTTGTTCGTGTGTATTCAATATCACTCCATTCACAATCACCAAATACCACCACAAACCATTTACCGTCGCCAACCAATGTTGCACTCACCAACACATCCCACCCCTACCAGAACTAGTGTTATTAATCCTTACTAACAATGACATCTATCATGGACAACTACCACCAACACATCAACACAACCCCTCTACCACTACAATGATTAACAAGTAAACACCCAACCATTACCCCCACCACTTATGTAAAAACCATTTACAAATTACTCGAATATATATTATATATATATATATATATATAATATAATATTATATATATATATATAATTTATTTATCACATAAAGTTTTTATTTACTAATTCAAATGGTTAATCTTAAATATTTTTTATTTGAATTTTATATATATTATTTATTCAATGTTCGATAAAGATAAAGAAAATATATTGATTATTAGAATGTGTACATTCATATGAGATATCTTAATATTGATGAGAACAAAAACTACCTATGAGTCATCAAGCTATGGAGTAAAAATAAATTCAGAAGAAAGGATAAAAAAATATTTGTAATTGGAGAGTCGAACAACAAAATGCAAATAAGTTCCCTTGTGTATTTATGCTAGCTACTTAACTTAGCAATTGCAAAACTCCAATTTGTATCATTATCAACAAATTAATCAATGATTTAATGTTGTGTTTCTATTTTATTTTTAATATGGAAAAGGCTTTCAAGAAGAAAAAAAAAGGACAGGTAGAATAACAAATATAAAAATACCTTAGTTTCCCCAATTTTGACATTCTCTTTTTGTCCAACTCCATCACATAGTTCTGCACCTTTCTAAACACCACCTCCTACATCCTCCTTTTACATGTCCAAATCATCCTCCTCTGTTGCTTCCTCTTTACAATCCTCCGGCCCAGAAATAGTTTCATAGAATATAGGTTCAATTATCATATCTTAGGATTTTCAGTTTTAAAAGGAAGTTTTATAAAAGAAAAACAAGGAAAGAAAGAGTATATCAAAAGTAAAGTTTTCTTCCAACAAAATTCTTAATGGGTGTTGGATTGACGTAAAAAAACAAAGTCCCCTTTAAAGTTTAACTTTCGCGAAAAAAATAAAAATACGAGGATTCTCTGTTGGTCCGCACGACATCATATATATAGGATATTTGAGACATAAATAAATAGATTAGAAAACAATATAAATAAGAGTATCTTTTTCTTAAATTCAAATTTCAAGTGAAAATGTGAAATACAAAGCCTGAACTTTCATTATTGAACCGGAATATAGGAATTCTGACTACTACTCGCAGTATTGGAATGTAAACAATTGGAATTGTAAGCATCATAAAAGACATTTTCTATAGATAATTATACTGCAATGTTAAATAGAAAGAGGACCACATATTTTCCTCAAACATTACTACAATTTTCCAAAGATCCTCTGTCCTATCTTTCCGAAAGATAGGAACGTACTTCTTAATGTCCTCCATTCTATACAACCATATCAACAAAAGTTTAGCTTTAAATGAAAGGCTTGATAAGAATGCAATCTAGCTAAATGCTTCTCAAATATATTGAATATGTTGACATCACGTTTTGTTGTGAAACACTAAAACTTATTTTATCTAAAGAATATAAGTAGTTATAATCCAAATACTCCACCAAGTAGAAGTAATCGAAATCCCCCAATTCACTTGGACAAGTGAGTTTTGTTAAAAAAAAATAAATATGAAAAAACAGGTTATCCCACATTAAACTGATAAAACACAAAAGAACCATGTATTTCAGATCGAAAAATCTTTAACATAAACACAAAGAACAAGGTGAATTTTTTTTGAAATTTTTTTTACACATTGTTGACAATCCGTTGACAGTATAGAAGAAGACGTTCATTCCACCAATCACCAGAATCCCTATCTCTAGCAGCATCGTCCACCTCCCTGAGCCTAAGCAGCCATCTATTCTGTACCAATCCATCTCAATTTTTGACCTAATTTAATTTGTTTCTACACAATCTAAATATAAAAAAGTAAAGAATGTTACTAAATATTAAAAGAATCTACAAATTAGAGATAGATTACAAGAGTTTTATATGTTGTAAAAATGGGCTTAGCCTTAAGGGCAGGGCCATCTCGACCATAAGGCCAAAATAATATATATATATATCTATATATATATATATATATATATATATATATATATTAATATATATATATATATATATAATATATATATATATATATATATATTATTTGACGTAGAGGCAATCAAGAAAGTCGCTAATAAGTGAATATATAAACCTACAAAAAAAGTGAGCTAATCCAACCATTTTGCTTGTACAATAGAAAAGGCCCACTATTTTATCTCTCCATCGAATAAAATGGCCAAAGGTGGCATTCGTGAGCCCATGCTAAAGTTTCAATAAATTCGTATCAATTTATAAGTTTTGAAGAGTTTAACCATTAATAATCCCTTAACCAGCCCATAAAATAAGTGGAAGATTCATTAAAATGTGAAGCGTTACCTTGCCATAATGTGATATGCTTCCAATTCTAATAAAAAGTAACCCATCCAATAGTATGTAACATCCAAAAAACTGCCAAATAAAACTAATCCCATGCTGAAATATCACAAGTACTGCCTCTTCTTGGGCCATCGCACGGAAAACTATAACAAAAGTCCTTTTTATTTGGCATTAACTTGGAACCACGTGCACCTAGAGCACCTTTTACTTAGATCAATGTAATTGTATGTAAACAAAGGGCAATAGCATGATGAACCAAAAAGTCTCCAAGACGTATTGGTAAGAATAATGAATTACTATTTTCATTAACAATATTTAACAAACCCGGCAACCTGATGCTTCGACCCTCATTGCAAACCAAGGGCAATAGCATGATGAACCAAAAAGTCTCTACTACCTATTGTTAAGAATAATGAATTACTATTTTCATTAACAGCATTTGACAAACCCGGTAACTAGATGCTTTGCTATGTGCCATTCATGGTGCTACCGTAGAAAATACTTTATTTGAAGACGGTGATGGTGAAAATACATTCCATGCTTTTAACCCAACTCAAGCCGAAGAAACTTATTCAATGGTCACCGCTAACCGCTTTTGGTCCCATATCTTTTGGGTTGCTTTTTCCAATAAATGTTTGTTACATTTATTTATCTTATTTGTAACAGTGACCGGTTTACGGATGAGTGCTCTTGGAGTAATCAATTTAGCTCTGAACCTACGTGTCTATGACTTCATTTTCTCAGGAAATTCAGGCAACGTAAGATCCTGAATTTGAGACTTTCTACACCAAAAATATTCTCTTAAAGGAAGGTATTCACGCTTGGATTGCAGCTCAAGAACAGCCTCATGAAAACCCTATATTCCCTGAGGAGGTTCTACCATGTGGAAAAGCCTTTTTAATGGAACTTTAGCCTTAGCTGGTCGTGACCAAGAAACCACCCGGTTTCGCTGGTGGGCCCTGAGAATGCCCGACACCACACAATTATTTACTCTTGTGTTTGTGTAAAATGAGACATTTAGCCTTAGTCATAAACCCAACAACCAGGGTCATCTCAAACAAGTTTGAGGGCCTAAGGCTTAGTTTGACAATAGAAATTGAATTATTGTATCATACTCCGTCTAGATATAAAAAATGAGGTCTAGAGAGGGCAAGATAGTAGAAATTATAAAGTAAGAATGTAAACAATGTAAATAATTTTAAAAAAAAATCATATTTATATAAAAGAGAACCCTAGGCCCGCCTACGTGGCGCCTCCACAAACTAGAATTTCCTTCTAAATTTATTTATTTACAAAAATAGGCCTTTTATCCTTTATTGAAAATATGTGACTTTTATGAAAAATTGTGATTTTTCTAATAGTACGTCTTTTTATGAATACTTACACATAAAATAGTCCTCTTTCATTTGAAATAATGGAAATATTATAAAAAGTTATGACTTTTATGAATATTTGCGACTTTAATGAAGATCTGTAAATTTTATGAAAAGTTTGTTTGGTCTTTTATGAAAAGTTGCGACTTTAAAGAAGAGTTGTGAAATTTATGAAAAAATTGACTTTTATGAAAGGTTGTGATCTTTCTAAAGGGTTTGCAACCTTTTTAAATAGTCATAACCTTTCTGATAATTCACAATAGCATGTGTTTAACACTACCATTTCTTTTCAATAAATAGAGGTGTTGCTCTTATTTTAAAAAAACGAAAAACTTGAACCTCTTTTTCATTTTTTATCTTCTTCTTCAAAATTCTATATTGGTGTACAATGCTCAGGTTAAGTGGCTAGTGACACATTGCTTATTGTTAGAGATCTTGGTATGTATTTTACCGTGATTAATTTATTTATGTAATTAAGGTTAAATGAAATATGTAATAATCTCATTTTTCTTTACATTATTAATTTTTATGTAAGATACTAGAGTATTCTATTTTTACCGACCGATTTATTTTAATTATTATTAGATTCCCGCCTGAAGCACGGGTAAATTTATGCTGATTTTTTCATTAAATTTTCACCATGTTCATTCTCTATGTATATTTTCACAGCCTTTTTCCTTTACTTATAGGTCAATGTCTCATATGTTTTCAAAAAGAAAAATGAATGTACAATCAAAATCTAAGGTTTATTCTTTTTACTCAATAAATACCTTCTACCTTATATATTTTTCTTTACAACTGTTATACAGGGTAACAAGGATCTTCACCCTTAATCAATTGAGTAGTTTTTAATTTTAGAAAGTAGAAATCACTTTTTCGTGAGCGGAATTTGGGGTTGCATTGAATCTGTCTTCAAATAATTGTTTTTGCAATGAAAATGGATTTAGTTTTTTAATAATTATCACAATTATGACTTATCTACAAAGTAGTTCATATTTTTTTATCCTCTACTTTTAATTTAAAATGTACCCTAGAAACTCACAACTATTCAACAATATTACAATGGTGTTTTTAAAAGGAAGAGTAAACTAGAGTTCATTACATGATTTGCTATCTGTCTGATTAAAATTTACGCAATTTTCATTTTCAGTTTTTTTGCATTGCTACAAATTGTCCAGCTTTTAGGTATTTTTTTTATAATCATTGATGCATAAGTGTAGGAGACGATAGAGGTTTTACTCCCTCCTTAGCAATGTTTATATTTGTAATTTCTCTTGCGTATCTAATATAGTATGTCGATAGTAATCAGCTTCAGGGAGAGGGAATCTCAACTTAAGAATAAGTATTCCAGAATGTATGTCATATAACTGTAAGACGAGACGAGGTATATCGCATACATTTTGTTTTTTCTTTGGCCATACAAGATACCTTTACTGTAAATGGTGTACCAACTCAAAAACACATCCATCATGGGTAAAATTAATACGGATCATTACAAATCCTAAAAACATGCATACATAGTGAAAGAAGGATATTTGGAGCTTCTCAGTTTGCTTACTCTTGTATAACTTTTGCTCTGTCTTATTTTTCTGTTGAAGCCCATTGAATTTTGAAGGGAGATTGTTTTGGTTAACAAGTGATTTTGCAGTCCGTAGTTTGGGACTTGAAAAAGCATGGGATCGTTGTGGTCAAATGTAATTTGAGATAATCAAGCAAGATAACAAGCAAAAAGAAATGAAGGTCAAAGAAATAGTGGTTGGCATTTAAGCTAACACATTCAATGAATTTGAAGTAGTGTACTTCAACCTTTAAAATTTGAATGCCTAGCTGCATTGCATGAAGCTTTGCAATTCAATCTTTGTCCAGTGTTGAAACGATGAAGGTTAGTTGGAATTTCACTCTTTGTTTGTTCTTTTGTAGTCTTTGTTATAAAGTAGTTACAATGTTCAAATCTCATTAATTTGTGAGGGATTATCATATACAACTAATTGTAATTTTTTTAGTTTTGTTTTCATGTTTTTTCCTATTTATGTTTCAAGTTCAAATAAAATTATAGTTATTCAATATATATCTCTTTTCTCAAAACAGTTAAACCAAATTGACTAAGAATGTAACATATTGACAAACTGTTGTAAATTAAAGATGTTTCATCCGGTAGAGTTGTCATCATTATTTTAACATATGAACCCACACTCAAGCATTTGTGTTGTAAATTAAGGACATTTATTTCCAAATTCACTCATATCTAATATAGAGGAAGATAACGAAAACATTTGAGGCAAATAAAGTATTTTCGTAAGTGAAAATAGAAAATACTCTTTGTCGAAGTATTAATCCAAATTGACTAAGAATGTAACAAATGGTATTTTCGGTTATATTTGAAAAGAAGTAAGATAGCTAGTGCTTTACCACATTTTTAATGATCCATTTGCTACTTAATAAAAAATTAGATACATTACAAGAGTATCATTTACAAGTGGGAGTGTTTAATTAACAAAGAGGAGATGAATTAATGCATTTATGTATAAACTCGAAATCAGAGTATTTTTTAATTTAACATTTGAATTCAAGCTTAAGTGTATTTATACATATTATCCTGCAAAAAAATAATGACGCAGTTCCATAACATTCTCATATTCTATAAAATAAAGGTCACAAACATAATGAATATTGTATTGAAGTTAAAATGTCTATTATCATGGATCCAAATTAGTCATACCCAACATAAATAAACATGTTTTCTTATATTATATTAAAATTTGCAAAAAATTTACAGTTTTGACTGATTTGAAAGTGCTATTCGAAACCAAAAAAAAAGAAGTAACAATTTTTTGTGACAATGCAAATTAGTACCATCAACGATTTTGAAGGAGTTGCTGAGATGTCAATTCAAATGTTCATATGTTATAACATTAAACTCAAATAGAGATGCAAGTAAAGAGATGAAGTTTACCACCGTGTTTACCTAGTTATATAATATAAAGTAAGAATAACAAGACACGACTCAATTTTTTTAAAAAATATGAGGATATTAAAATAGTGTTATGATGAAACTTAATAAGAAGATATAATAATATCAAAATGGTGTTGATTAGTGTTTGTACATGAAATTTGAATAAGACACCAAAAAGAAATTTGACCTAGCTAGACAACAAACGAGATAATTTATAATATATATATATATATATATATATATATATATATATCTATAGATATATATATCTATAATATATATATATATATCATATATAATATATATATATATATATATTTGCGAGAAAATGGGGGGCCAAAAAAATGTGGGGTCCAAGTCATTGATTTAGTGGCCTTATGGTCGAGGCGGCCAAGCCCTTAACACTAAGCCCATTCTACACATATAAAACTCTTGTAATCGATATCTGATTTTGTAATTTTCTTTTAAAATTTAGTAACATGCTTTTCTTTTTCTATATTTAGATCGTGAAGAAAAAAATTCGATTTGGTCAGCAAATGAGATGTATGGTACAAAATAGATGGCTGCTCTGGCTCAGGGAGGTGAAGCTGCTGCCGGAGAGAGGGATTTTGAGGATTGGCGGACCGATAGATCTCTCTATACTCGTCAAACAATTGTCAACAATGTGTAAATTATTTTTTTAAAAAACTCACCTTTTTCCTGTGTTTATGTAAGATATTTCAGATCTGTAATCTAGAGTTCTTTTGTGTTTATCAGTTTCATGTGGAATAACCTGTTTTTTCAGGCATAATTTTTTTAAAACTGAGTTCTCCAAGTTAATTGGGGGAGTTCTATTACTTCTACTTGGTTGTAATGGGATTATAACTACTTAATTCTTTAGATAAAATAAAGTTTAGTCTTTCATAGAAAAATGTGATGTCAACATATTTTAATATTTTTAGAAGTATTTATGTAGATTTCATTCTTATCAAGTCTTTGATTTAAAGATGAACTTTTGTTGATATGGTTGTATAGAATGCAGGAAATTCAGAAGCACTTTCCTATCTTTGGGAAAGATATGGAGCAGATGAGGAAATTGTAGTGAGGTTTGAGGGAAATAAGTGGTCTAACTCTTTTCTATTTATTCATATTGGTATAAATTTGCATTCGTTTTCAAGTCATCTTGACGCGTTGAATGCATTATAACTCAAATTTATTTAACATTACAGTACGATTATCTATGGAAAGTGTCCTTTAAGAATCTGACACTCTCAATTGTTTAAATTCAAATACTGCAAGTAATAGTCAGAATGCCATATTCCGAGTGAACAATGAAAATTCAGGCTTTGTATTACACATTTTCACTTGCAATTTGAAATTAAGAAAAAATACTATTATTTTTATTGTTTCTATTCTATTATTTATGTTATCAAATATCCTATAAATGTGGTGTTGTGCATACCAACATAGAATCCTCATATTTTTATTTTTTTCGTGAAAGGGGACTTTGGTTTTTTAAATTTAATCCAAACACCCACTAAGAGTTTTGACAAACTTCCCCTTTGATATACTCTTTCTTTCTTCGTCATGTTTTTCTTTTCTAAAACTTCCTTTTAAAACTGAAAAATGAACCTAAGATATGATAATTGAACTTATATCCTATGTAACTACTGCTGGGCCGGAGGATAGTAAAGAGGAAAAAATAAAGGTGGACCATTTGGACGTGTAAAAGGAGGATGTCTTAGAAGAGGTTTTGTTTCGAAAGGAGCGAAACTATGTGTTGGAGTCTGACAAAAAGAGAATGTCAAAATTGGGGAAACTAAGGTATTTTTATATTTGTTAGTCTATCAGTCCATTTTTATCTTGAAAGACTTTTCCATATTAAAAATAAAAGAAAAACAACATTATGTAATTTATTCATTTGTTGATAACGATATAAATTAGATTTTTGCAATATCTTAACTGAGTAGCTAGCATAAATACACAAGGCCACTAATTTACATCTTGTTTTTCAACTCTCCAATTATCATTTTTTTAATCCTTTCTTCTGAATTAATTACTAGTCCATAGCTTGAGGACTCATAAGGCATTGTTTGTTCTCATAAATATTAAAATATTTCAATATGAATGCACTTTCTAATGATCATTATATTTTCTTTAGCTCCGAACATTGAATAAATAATAAATATAAAATTCAAAATAAAACAGTATTTAATATTAAAAATTTAAAATTATTAAAATAAAAGCATTATGTGATAGAGAAATATACTATATATGCTTTGTAGTGATTGTGTGAAAATTGTTTTCCAATAGTGGTGGGGGTAATGGTTGGTGTTAGTTTTTAATAATTGTGGTGGTAGAAGTGGTTGTGTTAGTAGAATTTAGTTTATCTTACTAGTCGCTGGAGTTGTTGTTGAGGGTTGAAGAGCATGTAGTGGCTGATAATGTGTTTGTGGTAGTTGTGATGACCGAGGTCATTGTTAGTGAGGATTAACAATAATAGCTCTGGTAGGGTTGTGGTGGTTACAATTATTGTTGTGGTGGTGTTTAGTGATTGTGAATGGAGTGAGAGTGAATATACACAGACAAAATACCTCTTAATAAGATCTGAATAACAAAGGCCTATTCGGATAAAATAGGTGCTTATATTTTTAATGTAAACAAATGCAATGAATAAAACATTACGTTTGAACACTCATAAAACATTAAATGCAAACAAAGGAGACCTAAGAATGACACTTTAGAATACATTGTCTCCTTAGTATCATAATTTTCTTTTTTCCATTTCTAAAGATTATATCAATCGAAACAGACTATTTTATCATGCTTTTTGCATGTTGTAGACTTTCCTTCTGGAACATTTAATGAGATCATTTGCAACTGAAGTATGAGTTAACTTTGGGTCTGCAAATTTGTGGAGCATTTGACTTGAATTAACTTTTGAATAAGTATCATACTAATGAGGTACCTAAAGCTCGCATGAGGTTTCAGAAAGCATAATCTTTTCGAGAGCATACTGCCTATTTATTATGATTATTTCCTCTTTTTCCCCGTTGTAAGGATTATTGCAATTGGAACCAAGTGGTTTACTATTCTTAATTCATGTCGTATACTATGAACTTTGGGATATATAAAAGGAGCATTTGAAACTGAAATAAGAGATTAATTTTAATTCAACAAATGCTACTATCGTTTTACTTTAATTATCTTTTGAGTGAGTATCCTCATAACCTCTAGAAGCAACTCCTAACACCTCCTCACTAGTTTGTCTATTCACCCCTATTTGCGTGCCGGAATGATCTAGTTTTGGTTCCCTAAACATACACTCCTATGTTTATTGAATAAATTCATATTTGGCATGTTACATGCTTTTAGGTTAAAAATATTTTGTACCCGTCCCTAAATATATTGATATGACACCAAATATCCTTATTGTTGGTCAAGGCATAACAATCTTATTCTATACACTATATCATATCCTAGACCAACACTTAATTTTATTTTCATAAGGAGTGATATAGCTATTTTCAAACATATTCAATGTCAAGCTAGCTAGCTTGGGTATAAATTAAAATCGGTGAAATGAATTGTCTTTATGTAAAAACAATGAATGTCAAACGACATTATTACATTGGTGAGAGTTATGTTCCTCGCCTTTTTATCTCCTCTTTCATATTACCAATCCAGATATATAATTTTCTATAACTAATTACAAGTTAACTTATCATGAAGATTTCTTTTTTATTTTGCCAAAATGTCTAGAATGTTACTTTGCTTTTGTGATTAACATTATTCTTTCTATTGATTGCCTGAAAATATGAATAATTCATTTTTAGCAAAATTATTCTCAATATTAATGTATGATATATTTCCCCTTTTAGCTATTATTGCTTTGTTGTTTCTCAGAAAAGAAAAAAGTTGCATGAAAACCATAAGTGAGAAACACCAATTCTTAGCAATAGTGGTGATGATGGAAACTCTGAAAGTTATTTTTATTTAAAACTAACCTCAGCAGCTGCCTAACGCTCTTATTGTTCAAATTCTTTCTCGATTGGCGATATTAGATTCCTTGACTATTCCCTCTAAACATTGGAAATACTTGTGGACTTCTATTGACAACATTGTTTATGACAAGAAGGAGCATTGTTATGCACATGGCTTGGGGGTACACAAATTCATTTCCTTAACGGACAATAGATGTCAAGAAGTATTTCCAATTTTTAGAGAGATTAGTTATTCTAAAGGCATCTGTTATGGTCAATCGAGAAAGAATTTTAACAATAATAGCGTTAGACAACTGACTGGTTCTATCAGTGAGGTTAGTTTCTTCACATTCTATCTCAATATTATTGAGGTGAGTTTCCAATAAAAAAACTTTTAGATTTTCCATCATCACCACAACTACTAGGGAATTAGTCTTTCACACTCATGGTTGTCATGCTACTTTGTCTTTTGTTGAGAAACAACAAAGCGCTAATAACTAAAAAAGGGAGAATTATCATACATTAATAATGAGAGTTATTGTTGCTTAAAATGAAATATTCATATTTCTAGTCCACTGATAGGAAAAAAAATGTTAATCACAAAGGGAAAGTAACATTCTGGACCTTTTGGCACAAAATTAAAAAGGATCTTTATGATAAGATGTAATTTTCTGTTGACAATTAATGGTGTTTCTTTTTTGTTTATTTTTTCTTTAATATTCAACTAACAAATTTATATTTGATGACACTATTTTTTAATCTAATTTTATGCAAAGACTTTTATATATTTGTAGTTAAGAATTTATTAATAATACAGGGGTCTTGAGAGGGAAAATTAAAGAGCAGATTACAAGGTAAGGAACATAACTCTCGCTAATGAATTCTCTTAACTCGATAATTCATCTCTATGAATGTCAAACTGCATGTATATAGTAAACACACGTATGACTATCTTATATAGATGAATCTCTTTAAATTATCACATGTTTATATTGACCTTTTATATTTTTTATGAGAACAAACAATATAAAAGAATTTTGAAGAATTTCCTAGTTCTTCAATATATTTTGAATAGACAATATGCACATCTTTAGAATTCGATTATTTTTCGTGATTAATACCTAAATTTTTTTATCAATGTTTTAATTTTGACATTATTGTAACTTCCTTTAGGAAAGTTTATGAATTGTAATTTCCTTCATGGAATTAAATAGAACATACAATAGAAAGAAGCCAACAAGATTCATTTCTCCCACCTTACAATGTTGCTTTACTAAAGTTGTTCTAGATATTCTATTCGCGACAGGTACATGTTGCAGTAACTTTCAGACACAAAATAAAATGTGTATGCTTTTTTATTTTATCTCTTCAGTAGACATATAGTGGTATATCTTTTAATCATTTCCGAAATGAAACCTTATTATTTGAAGATTGATATATAATATTCATCAATAGCTCATTATTTTTCTCAAGCACAATAAGACATTGTTTAAGAATATTTTTCAGAAATTTTTGTAAATATTATTTCTTCAAGAGAAAAATTTTATGTTTTACTATTTGAAGAATGTAAGTTGATGAGTCCTCAAATTGGAATTTTTAGGGATTTATTTTAAAAGAAACTTAAGCCTGATGAGCATCGCCAAGAACAGTTTGCAAGTCACCGAGTCGACATACTCCGCCCTTTGTTACAAACATGAGAAACCTAGAAGAAAGAATATTAAAAGGAAATGAAAGGAGTAGTTGGTGTATCACGGAACAGGTTCGCGAAACAATGCAATAGCACCCAATGGTCCAGAATACGAAGATATTAATGGCAAGCACAAAATGACGATAAACTAGAAGAATGGTGATTCAGCGAGTAGTTCCTTGATCATGACTAATCTCGTCGATTGGTTCGCTGAAGAACATTATTTAAAATCTATAAATACTAGTCGTATGTCTTATTTTTAGAGATCCAAACATTTCTATAGTTTATAGGCTTTAGATTAATTTTCATTGCATATTCTCTCAGGTTTGGAGAGGGTTTTGTGGGAAACTTGAAGAAGGAAGGTTTTCATCTTTTCCATGTTGGAAGTAGGTGTTCTCTATTCATCTTTCTTTGCTCATATTAATGTGTAAATTCTTATTCCCATATGATTTCGTCATAATTTTAGGTTTAATTTTTTATTGCTTTATGTATGGCTAAAAACCCCATTCTTGGGGTGTGATTTAGCAAATTTGTGTTGATATTATTGTTGGGTCCTGATTTTTGAGAGGTTAGATGTACTGTAATGGTTATTACACCTAGTGGCTGTAGTTTAACTTAATTGGTTTGTAGTTGCAAATATAAACTCACCCATATGTTTTCGACTTTCTTGAGAGAGAGACCGTGAAACCAAAACCGCTAGACTAATTCCCTAAGGAGTGGGTCAACATGAGGTTTAGCCAGAGAGGGTGAACCATAGTCCCATATCCTAACACTGATCTCGTGAGATTAAGTGGGGTAAGGCGTAGGCTAGACTTTATTCAACAAATGGGTGTCCGATAGGAACGCATTTGAAGCGTTGTAAGTTGTCCAATAGGGAACTTATTTCCTTCTAAAGTTTAGGATAGTCACTGTTATCTCGTAAATTACCTATCAGTATGTACCCAACTACTCATGTCAACTTGTATTGCGGTCACACCCTAAGAACTTTTCCCCATACATGATTCCCTTTCGCATTTTAACATTTTTACTGTTCTTGTGACAAAACCCACCATCGATATTTTACACTTTGCTGTCACCCCTTTAATTTATAATATTTTTATTCATTAATATCTTTAGATATAATTGATTAAAAGGAATTCTAATTTAACTACATTTTCTCAAAACTGCTCCCTCGGGAAATGACCTCAACCCTTTTTTTGGGTTACCAAACTATCAGTGATAATAGACACTTATACCACAGGTTAGTATCGTTTTCCCTAATAAGAAACAAAATGGCACCACTGCCGGGGAGTAATGTTACGTGAAGAAAGCCTTTCAGTAGAGTGTTTATTCTTATTAGTGGTAGTCTACTTACTTATTTTTCATTTTTGTTGTAAGTGTTTGAGTTGTAAGCAGGAACTATGAGAGTAAATAGCAGTAATGGTATCCAGGTTTGTCACTACCCAAAACCGAGCCGCGACTGGCACCCACATTTACCCTCCTATGTGAGCGGACCAACCAATCTAACCCTTAACATTTCAATGTATATCAACAGAAAATAATTGCGGAAGACTTAAACTCATTAATAAAAACAATTCATTAACTATTAAAATTCAACATCTATTATTCCCCAAAATCTGGAAGTCATCACCACAAGAACATCTATGATCAAATTACTAACTAAAAATGTCTAAGAAGCTAAAAATACATAAGAAGCTAGTCCATGCCGGAAGTTCAAGGCATCAAGACTTGAAGAAGAAGATCCAGTCCAAGCTAGAAGCATTAGCTCACCCTGAATTTCCAGATGTAGTAAAGATTGGCTTGAATTACTGTTGAGTCGAAGACGACGGCACGTTTGCTGCACTCCACAAATACAAAGAGAGAAAACATAAAAGTAGGGGTCAGTACAAAACACGGGTACTGAGTAGATATCATCGGCCAACTCAAAATAGAAAACAGTATATACCAAGTAATATCATAAAATCAACTATGATACTCAACATGTAGCAACAACAAGTACTATATCATTAACAATTACCGTCAAGTTCACACATGAGGACTCAAGCCTCAATACCATACTCATTTGGGAATTATGTCCATTAGATTGAGTATATTAACATCTTTCAAGATTCATTATCTTTATCCACTTGTGTCGGTACGTGACACTCCGCTCCCTCATATTCTTTATTCCTCTTGTGTTGGTACGTGACACTCCGATCCCCTACTACTATGTGTCGGAACGTGACACTCCGATCCCCTAAATCTACGTGTCACCCGATCCCCTAAATCTACGTGTCGGTTCGTGACACCCGATCCCCTAAATCTACGTGTCGGTTTGTGACACCCGATCCCCTAAATCTACGTGTCGGTTCGTGACACTCGGTCCCCCTAATACTACGTGTCGGTTCGTGACACCCGATCCCTTAATTCTATGTGTCGGAACGTGACACTCCGATCCACTAATCTCATTCTATCAATTCATCAAGCCTTCTCTTATACCAAGACATCATCATTCTCATTACCTTAGTTCATCAAGACTTTTCTTATACTAAGGCATCATCAGTCTCATTACTTTAGTTTATCAAGCCTTCTTTATTACCAAGGCATCATCATTAACAAAGAGATTAGGGTTTTTCAAGATTTGGGATTCAATAACTTCATCATGCTCATATAATCACAATTATATAATCACATTCATGCAAGCATACAATTAAGCACATAGCAGGGTTTACAATACTATCAATATATATCATTCACTATTAAGAGTTCACTACGAATATCGTAAAATAACCATAACCTACCTTCACCGAAGAATTGAAGTCAAATAACTACTTCTCCAATGCCTTTCCTTTCCTTATTGCCTCCGAACCTTTCCAATCTATCAAGTATATATATGCACAATTTGTAAGTTAACGAGTCTATAAACACTCAAATTAGTCTATGTTTAGCCTAGACCCAAAAACTCACCTAATTATATAATCAATTTCCCAAAATTCAAACCTAAGGATAGATCTTAATTCCTTCCATTAACATCACTTTAATGAAATTCAAGTAACTCAATACACCTAATATTTAATTATCTATCTAAATATAATTAATATATATTCTATAATTTGATAACAAATTATTATAATATACAAAGATGAAAGCCACTGGTTACGAAACCAGTAGCCAACTAACAACACGTCCATAACCTAAAGTTGGTTATCAACCATTTTACCACCTAAGTTTCTTCCTATTATGACTTGAATTTAATTTTCCAATCATATTCACCTAATCTTCATTATATAGCAATAAGCACAATCATAATGCTATAATGTAATATAATTAACGAAGTACAATCACGTTACCACCAAGAGCATGAACACCCATATATCCTAACCTTCAAATCTATCATATGCTGCAAATTATCATTCCCCAAATAGTCATCATTACCTATTAATTACCCATCCAAAACTTTGACCATTATTACTCAATATATCCATCAAACTTAAAAAGAAATTCAACAAAAGAATTAATTAATAACTCTAATTTGTTTCTCCTATATTCTAAGTATAATTTATTGTACAAAATTGGATAATAACTTAACAGTAAAAAGCCACCACAAGTGAGTTGCGAACAAACCACAGAAGGTTTGAATCGTTACTTTCCAATGAAACTCATTCTTTTCAATTCTCATCTCCTAATTACAATAACATAATTATAATAATCATAAGACATTTTTTTCATATTCATTAATAGATATAATAGTACCTGTATTTGTTCTTTCAATGACGCCGCAGGTAAAAATTCTTTGTTGTCACGTCTGATTCTTCCTTCTTCTTTGTTTTTCAGATTATTATTATTTTTTAACCCTAGTTTTTATATAATCAATTATTAAAGTGATAAAAGTGACCCCTAATAATTTTAATATTATTTTTCTTTAATCACCAACTAAATAAATTATTAAAACTACCCCACTAATTTCATAATTATAATTATGAAATAGTTCAAAATTACCCATTTAGAATCTAACAAAAAATATTTTATGAAACACAAGGCTTTAACCCTCAAAACGACCAAAAGGGTCGTTACAATAGATACCAATTTACCGATCGTTCGTCCTCGAACGATCAAAGTAAGGCAAGGCAAGAAAGGGTAGTTGTCTAAAAAAATTCATTCGAAATAGTAGTACCCTTGGTCTTATATCAAAAGTATTAAACCAATCAATTGAAGATCTACACCTCCTCACATACAATGCCTTAAGTGGGTCCATCTCACTACTCTAGGGATAATTATTATTGTATGTAAACTCAACTAACAACAAAACTACTTCTAATAATTGACTTTTCAACTGATCTATTCTCTAACTAGACCTTGACACAACCATCTAAACAAATATTATCTAACATAACCACAATAAAATTTTGAAGCAAAAGTGGCTACAACCAGAAGTAGACTTTAACCAACTACCACACACTCATAATGCACAACCATCACAGATTTCTTTTCACAACATAATCTCATCACAAGCTTAAGTGATGAAAATATTAGCGTTAGACATCGTTTACTCATCTAGGGAGAATCAACATATTTAACCCAGGGAAGAATAATATCAAGTAAACACCAACAAGGGATACACTTCAAAATGCGGAACCTCTAACATTACTCTTAGGCAATTGTAACTCTTCATAGCAGCTCTTATATAGGTTCTCATAAGCAAGTTTGTGCGTATAGAACTACTGATATACTTTAGCTATTCCAAACAACACCAATTCTATCATAACTAAAATACCAAGTTTGCCCAAGGATCCTACCCTGTCAAGAGGACACAAGAGGATCTTTACATCCGATTCACCACTAGAAAAAACCCATAGATGTGAAAACACGTGTGGACGTACAAAATGAATCATACTCTAAATCACACCTGAAATGAAGAAGTTGTTCACGTAAGAATGTATATAACCAAGGTCGAATAACTTGAGATATATTTTTTTTAATAGTTTCCATATAGTTTCCATATCAAACATCTTCATTCATCTGACTCTATCTCTTTGATTTTCTAGCTACCCACAATCACCAATTTAGTCCCTATTATAATTGCACACATACTTACTTTATCGAACCCTACATCCACTGAAGTCGACACTTTTAATACTAACAAAACATCATAACCACATCGATCATCTACCTTACTCCCAAACCACCATTAGTATCGAAGTACTCTTATAAAATATATGTTCAAACTATGGCTATCTCTCTTTCTTTTTAAGCATTTCCTGACAATTACGAGTTCCAAACAAGGCTACTAACATTATTTAAAATTTGATAGTACCTTTCCATCATGATAAACTATTAAATCAAACCCCAAGTCAACCTCACACCACTTCCACATATCATGCTTTAGCTACCCTTCTAAATCATCACATACCTCATGCCAAAACTTAGAAAGTTTCTTGGTCATTCCAATTATTATGTATCCCATTTAGCTCATAACTTCTATTCACCATTAAATATCTATGCAACACATCATAATATTCTATGTAATCCCATCAATAGAGTAGTATTATTCCAACTCTAAATTCTTAATAACCATGTAGAATTATATTACACCTTATGCATCATTCTTAAGTCATTTATCCAAATTTGAGCAATCTAACCCTATTTAAAATACTTAATTCTTCATGCCTCATTGTTTGCAATCCAAATCAAAAACTCAATCTTTATAAAAGTCGATGATAAATTCTAGTAAGTCTATATCGAGCTACTTCACATCTCATAGTCATATCTAAACTCATAGGCAAAAATCAATACAACCATCAACTACAGCCCATGGGTTTATACGAGAGGTCTTATTCCTTCACTTTTCTAAAATTCTTCTCATGGTGCAAATTCTATTCTATTCGACCCTTCAATATGTCAATATTCTTGTTTCATTAGATCACTCATTGATCTCATCCTTTTATCGAAAACCCATGACATTTTACTTCACATTCTAAATCAAAACTCAGAAGGAAACTCTTCTTAGATCCTTTAACAATCAAAACTAATCAACTTTATGTTCCAAAACATGCATAAGTTCTTTCACATGCTTAATACTGATGCAATCAATCATTTATTACCCTCAAAATTCATAACTTGAGAAAAAAAAAATATCACCAAGAATGCAGACTTATAATGAAAAGTTTGAATTTTAAGTCCAATTGTGCAACCCAATACCCCTATGTATCTACATTTGCTTATACTTTGAAAACTTTTATAATTACCTTATCTTAGCTTATCATTGATTGTCTCTCCATCAACCATACCATGTGCTTCACTAAAAATCCAACCCTACTCATTTCTAAATTAAACAGTACAACAGAACTTATCATCTCACTCAAGCTGAACGTCTGTACACTCCTCTCTTAAGTTCTATTCAATAGCTTTTAACCAAGCTGATTAATCTGTTATGCTATTACCTCACCAAAACAAAATAGATAAAATTATGCATTTCTGAACCCAATTTTCAACCCCTTCGAATACATTTTTAGTTCTTACTATCAGAGAAAATATTCATTCTCTCACTTATTTTCTTAAGGCTACACACCCCACAAGTTTTATCCTATTTTAATTATGATTCCAACTCCTTTAAATTTTATTCGAGCGTTGACCCAATCAGTTATTATCAGAAATAAACTCTACTGCTCGAATCGACTAAACAGGTTGTTGCTCTAGTTCTAACCATCTGCGAAATAGAGTGAGGATGTCAGATACCAATTTGTATCACCTAGATACCAATTGGATCCAAGTAATAGCACGAAAGAAAGAAAGAATGGAATTTTCCTAAAGTCCTATAGCCTCTCAAAGAAAAGTAAAGGCGTCCCCCTACCCTTCCTCAAGACTCTATTAGACTCGTTCTTGTGTGATGACACCAACGAACCTAATGCTTTGATACCAAGTTTGTCACTACCCAAAACCGAGCCGCGACTGGCACCCACATTTACCCTCCTATGTGAGCGGACCAACCAATCTAACCCTTAACATTTCAATGTATATCAACAGAAAATAACTGCGGATGACTTAAACTCATTAATAAAAACAATTCATTAACTATTAAAATTCAACATCTATTATTCCCCAAAATCTGGAAGTCATCACCACAAGAACATCTATGATCAAATTACTAACTAAAAATGTCTAAGAAGCTAAAAATACATAAGAATCTAGTCCATGCCGGAAGTTCAAGGCATCAAGACTTGAAGAAGAAGATCCAGTCCAAGCTAGAAGCATTAGCTCACCCTGAATTTCCGATGTAGTAAAGATTGGCTTGAATTACTGTTGAGTCGAAGACGACGACACGTTTGCTGCACTCCACAAATACAAAGAAGAAAACATAAAAGTAGGGGTCAGTACAAAACACGGGTACTGAGTAGATATCATCGGCCAACTCAAAATAGAAAACAGTATATACCAAGTAATATCATAAAATCAACTATGATACTCAACATGTAGCAACAACAAGTACTATATCATTAACAATTACCGTCAAGTTCACACATGAGGACTCAAGCCTCAATACCATACTCATTTGGGAATTATGTCCATTAGATTGAGTATATTAACATCTTTCAAGATTCATTATCTTTATCCTCTTGTGTCGGTACGTGACACTCCCGCCCTCATATTCTTTATTCCTCTTGTGTCGGTACGTGACACTCCGATCCCCTACTACTATGTGTCGGAACGTGACACTCCGATCCCCTAAATCTACGTGTCGGTTCGTGACACCCGATCCCCTAAATCTACGTGTCGATTCGTGACACCCGATCCCCTAAATCTACGTGTCGGTTCGTGACACCCGATCCCCAAAATCTACGTGTCGGTTCGTGACACCCGGTCCCCCTAATACTACGTGTCGGTTCGTGACACCCGATCCCTTAATTCTATGTGTCGGAACGTGACACTCCAATCCACTAATCTCATTCTATCAATTCATCAAGCCTTCTCTTATACCAAGGCATCATCATTCTCATTACCTTAGTTCATCAAGACTTTTCTTATACTAAGGCATCATCAATCTCATTACTTTAGTTTATCAAGCCTTCTTTATTACCAAGGCATCATCATTAACAAAGAGATTAGGGTTTTTCAAGATTTGGGATTCAATAACTTCATCATGCTCATATAATCACAATTATATAATCACATTCATGCAAGCATACAATTAAGCACATAGCAGGGTTTACAATACTATCAATATATATCATTCACTATTAAGAGTTCACTACGAATATCGTAAAATAACCATAACCTACCTCCACCGAAGAATGGAAGTCAAATAACTACTTCTCCAATGCCTTTCCTTTCCTTATTGCCTCCGAACCTTTCCAATCTATCAAGTATATATATGCACAATTTGTAAGTTAACGAGTCTATAAAAACTCAAATTAGTCTATGTTTAGCCTAGACCCAAAAACTCACCTAATTATATAATCAATTTCCCAAAATTCAAACCTAAGGATAGATCTTAATTCCTTCCATTAACATCACTTTAATGAAATTCAAGTAACTCAATACATCTAATATTTAATTATCTATAATTAATATATATTCTATAATTTGATAACAAATTATTATAATATACAAAGATGAAAGCCACTGGTTACGAAACCAGTAGCCAACTAACAACACGTCCAGAACCTAAAGTTGGTTATCAACCATTTTACCACCTAAGTTTCTCCCTATAATGACTTGAATTTAATTTTCCAATCATATTCACCTAATCTTCATTATATAGCAATAAGCATAATCATAATGCTATGATGTAATATAATTAACGAAGCACAATCACGTTACCACCAAGAGCATGAACACCCATATATCCTAACCTTCAAATCTATCATATGCTGCCAATTATCATTCCCCAAATAGTCATCATTACCTATTAATTACCCATCCAAAACTTTGACCATTATTACTCAATATTATCCATCAAACTTAAAAAGAAATTCAACACAAAGAATTAAGTAATAACTCTAATTTGTTTCTCCTATATTCTAAGTATAATTTATTGTACAAAATTGGATAATAACTTAACAGTAAAAAGCCACCACAAGTGAGTTGCGAACAAACCACAGAAGGTTTGAATCGTTACTTTCCAATGAAACTCATTCTTTTCAATTTCTCATCTCCTAATTACAATAACATAATTATAATTATCATAAGACATTTTTTTCATATTCATTAATAGATATAATAGTACCAGTATTTGTTCTTTCAATGATGCCGCAGGTAAAAATTCTTTGTTGTCACGTCTGATTCTTCCTTCTTCTTTGTTTTTCAGATTATTAATTTTTTTTTACCCTAGTTTTTATATAATTAATTATTAAAGTGATAAAGTGACCCCTATTAATTTTAATGTTATTTTTCTTTAATCACCAACTAAATAAATTATTAAAACTACCCCACTAATTTCATAATTATAATTATGAAATAGTTCAAAATTACCCATTTAGAATCTAACGAAAAATATTTTATGAAACACAAGGCTTTAACCCTCAAAACGACCAAAAGGGTCGTTACAAGGTTGTCCACCAAGATAACTTTTATAACCTCAATGATGTGAAAGAGCCAAATGTCAATGACCCTAGCCGAAGGGAATGCAATTATCCATAAAACGAGCACTATGTTGCAGCTCTTGCAACTAAAATGAATCTTCATTGGATTGGCTCATGAGGATCCCCATGAGCATCTTCAAAACATTACAGATGTTTATGATTAATTCTGTTTAAAATAGCATCTCTAAAGAGTCAGTTAGACAGTTATTATTCACATTTTCCCTGATGGGGAATCTCTTAAGTGGTTAGCTGAATTAACCCGAAATATCATCACTTCATCTGAAGAGCTGGTTACCGGCAATTTTTGCCTCCCTTGAAGATAATGACTATTCGAGATAGTATTCAAAGCTTTAAGCGCCTTAATGGAGAGCTTTTGCACGATACTTGGCTAAGGTTCAAGAAGATGGTCTTACAATGCCCAAGCCATGATTTATCTAATAATGAGCTCCTTAAGTAATTCTAGCACAGTTTAGATTCGGTAAACGAAGGTGTTGCTGACATACTCTCGACCGGAAGCTAATGCAGCAACTCTAAGCAATAGAAGCTCAACTTCATTATGGCATGAACACCATCAACCGGGTATGGTACAATCGCGAGTATCGAGTCTCTCCTGTCATATTTCAACTATCAAAGGATAATATTGAAAAGGACAATGAGAGAGAGAACAAACATGGAAAAGATTATGACACAACTTCATATTTTTTCAAAGAACATCATGGGGGATTTTGCCCGTAGTGCCAATGTTGTGGGGGTCGGGAGAACTAGTCTTGAGGAAATGAAATTTAAAGCTATGTACAAAGAGGAGGTAAACTTTCTATCCAGGGAAGGCAGTGCCTATCGTTAAAATATCCTAGATAAAATGGAAATCATGGTTGGTGTACAGATGAAGGATGGAAAGATAGAGATCCTGAATAGAGAGACCAAAATTCGAATTGGAAATATCGGGATGAAAACAAATGCGTGCCTCCCTAAGAGCATCAGAAGTCCAAATATTTTAGATGGAGGAAGGTCTGAGGACATGCTCTCGCGTATCCTTAACAAAGTTGAATGGTTGAGCAAAATGCTGAAAGGCATGAAATAAAATGTATCCACCCTTCGCCAGAACGTCACCTTTAATTCAATTTCAATCAAGTAGTTAGAGACCCTAATGATCATATCTCGTCTCATCTCAACCCGAGAGAGAAGGTGGGTTATCCTAGTGATAATATGGCTAACCTCAAGAGTGAGAATTGAAAGTTTACTTGTGTTGTGACACAATGTAAATTAATGCATTGTTTGGGAGGAAACCGTAAAGCCTATACTTGATTTTTGTTATATGAATAAAATAATAGTGTGCTTGTTTATACAATGCGGAAGTAGGGAAGTTACTGAAAAAGTGCATGCGGATAGTAAAATGTATTGTAGGCGAACCGCAAACTTGATCGGCGAACCCGACCACCTCCACCATATTACTTAGGCATCTCCATATTGGACCCTTTAAAACTGAGCAGTTTATAGAGAATTATTGCAAACATGTTGGCGATCTCTATGAACACCACCATTGGGAACCTTACATGAGTTGTAAAGTTTGTCACATTCGCAGAAGACACCGACTACTTGGCGCTTCGTCGAGTGAATGGGCGAATCTGACTTATATCGCTAAAAGTACTGAAACTGGACGGTCACTACGAGTGGGAGGTTTAATAACCCCTTTTCATTAATCTCTCTCACTTTTCCATTTGAACAAACTCAGACCAGCACTCTAACTTTATATTTCTCGCCCTTTTAGAGTATTTTAGTTGTCAAACATTGCTCCGATTCAAATTATGTTACTACCTAGCACTTTTTTAGTATCGGAACTGACAACTATGTTTTGTAACCAAACCCATATGTTATTCTATTAAAATTTTTTCTTATTTGCATGATGATAGATTTTGTTAAATCGTTGTTGATTCACTGAGTTGATGGTGTAGAATATGACATCAATTATTATTCGGTGCTTCTTGCATAATTGGTTAATCCCACTCAATTGGCCTTTAAGTTAAAATTTTATATATTGAAACTGTGGAAATGCTATAGGTTTTAGTCGAATTTTTTTTAGAAGCTTGAATTTCATTATAAGGGGTTGCAAGAGTTAATTTGAAAGAATGGGTTGAAAATAGGCATGTTGGATTTATTTGGTGAGATGATTACAGCTCGCCGAACTGCTCGACAATTCACGTAGAGTCTCCATTTTGCCTTTAATTTAACGCCATTAGCATAGTAATGATCTATATTTTGGCTAAGAACCTTATGACGCGGAATACACTTGGCGACACATTGAAAGACCTCTTGTTCTCCCATTGTATGCACCCTTGTACCATCAATGCATCATTTCATCTCACTGTTTAAATGGATGAACACACCACCAACTTGTTGGGTGAAGAAATTATCCAAATATGATTAGCTCCTCCAGGTTAAAATATTGTCTAATTTTTTATTGAAGTCTTTTACAGAAATGACGAGACAAAAAGTCATCGGAAAGAGTGTGCCACCCCGACAAATAAGAGCACGGGAATTGAAAAGCAACAAAAAGATAGAAGAACATGCAAAAGAATTAAAGGAGAGAAAGAAAGCAAGTGCTAGTAGAAGATCCCTATTGATCGCACTATTCATTAATGGAAATGTGGATCCTAGGCACGTGTAGATGCAAAAGAATTAGGCAAAGTGATTGCGACTAACATTGCTGCAGAAACTATGGATTTTGGACAAAATGAGAACCGAAATGATACTCAGGGACAATTGTTGTATTCAAAGTTGATGCATCAGGTAGTGATAGCCCGAAGGATGAAGAAAACATATACATAGGATCCTCTCTTTACCTCCCTCATTTTTTTTTACTTTTGTTGTTGAATGTCTTATCACTTGCATTAGGGACAAACACATTTTTTGTGGTGGGATGAGGCTCACCTTTGTTTGCTTGTGATGGATATTAGTGTTTTGTGTGCAATTGGATCCTCTGTTTTAATTGTGTTTTCAAACTTCTATGAAATTAGTTAAGCTTATGGCTTCTTTTTTTGTGTAATGGCAAACGATTTTGCCTTTTTCAAAAGTTTTCATTTTGTCAAAAAATTCACCACCTATTGTGTTGCTAGTGAATGTTCAACTACGAATTTAAGTCTCAGTTTTGATCAATGCCGATGAGTTGAATAGTTATCTCTATAGGAAAAACATGAATGTACGGCTACAATGATACCAAATGAAATTACAAATGCAATATTTGAACTCTTTTCATCACGTTGTGATTTGCCATGTATCGAATTGATTTCTCTTGTGATTATCATTGCACACAAACAAAAGTGTGTACTCTTGTTTGTCTTTAGTATCAACACCGTGTGTGATGATCTTATTTTTAACCATGCCTGAATAAACCTAGAATTAGCCTAGTTAGTTTGATTGATTTAGAAAGGTATCGTCTTGAAATGATCTTAGGAAATTTTAAAGAGTGTGAGCCAAATTTGACATTTATTGCTTTTGTAACCTACCCATGAGCCTGTGAAACTCTTTTTAACACACCTTGAGTCTAACTCTTTTTCGAAAGACCTTTATTCAACCACCACCTATAATCCTCATGACTTTTTATTGAATAAATAGACAACTTAAGCCAAAACCTTTAGTTGGGCTTTGGTGAAAACGGAAAGGAGAATGCATGAAGTTCAAGAAAAGTCTCCTTAAACCAAGGTATTGCAATGAAATAGAAACCCTCCAAAAAAGAATAAAAAAGAAAGATTATGGAAAAAAAGTCCAACAGAAATTTGGTTTTCCAATTAATCCATGGAAACAAATAATTGGATATATAAGAAGCACTAGAAGAAAATTGGTAGAAGAAGGTGGAGAATAGGAAGTATTTCCGGGCTTCGCAATCCATGAGGAGTTTTAGTCACTAAGCTTAAATTACAATACCTTTGCACTAAGCCTCATTACGAGCATTATAAACACCTTTTTATCGTGATTAACCCGAATCAAAGATTGATTGGAAAATGATGGCAAATCTATGGGTGAAAACATGCATTGTGTTCCTCTTTCTAAGTGTGAGTGTTGCATTTGATTCCTAATTTTAAAATGATTTACTTATGTGTGTCAATATGGAATAATTCTTTGTGTGAGGGCATTCTGATACTGTTGTTAAGCCTGAACGTGCATTAGTAGCAAATATTGTGAGCATGAGAATCTTTGGTAGTGGTGTGTCCAACTTGAATCTTTGAGTACACAACAGACATTTCAATGAGTATTTGAGTCTGGTTATGTACATTCATGATTAAGTCTTGTGTAGCACTATTTTAGACATCCCTCTTTAACTGTTGATCTTGTGTTTTACTTGAGGACGAGAAAAAGATTAAGTTGAGGGTGTTAATGAGTCCTTAAATTGGACTTATTTAGGGCTTTATTTTAATAAAAATAATGTTCTCCAATTTTTATCTAGTCTCCATCTTTTATGAAAACTCTTATATTTCAGGTATTTTAATAAAATAAAGCATGTACACTTACACGAAAAAAGGAAAAGAAAGGTTGAAAAGAACATAGAAACTGAAGCCTGAGCATCGCCAACCACACTTGGTGAGTCGCTGAGTGGACGGACGCCGCCCTTTTTTCCAAACATGTGAAGCCTTGAAGGAAGTGGGACAAAAAGTGATGAAAGGACTAGTTTACATATCGCCAAACAGGTTTGTAAAGCATTGCTATACCGCCCAATGGTCAAGAACATGAAGATGCTGAAGGCAAGCACAAAAAGGTGATGAACTAGAAAGAAGGGAGATTCACCGAGTCATTCGTCGATCGTGACTAACCTTTCCGAGTGTTCTGATTTAGCACATAATCTGAAAAATATAAATACTACTCCCTCCGTCCAAAATTGTTTGTCATGTTGCGCTTATCGAAAGTCAATTTGACTAATTTTTAAATGTAAATTAGATCACATTAATTCGATGTTTTAAATAAAAATTAGATATTGTAAAAGTTTATGAAAATTACAATAAATTACAATCTATTGCGTATTAATATGATTAAAAATACATCTATAAATGTTAGTCAATGTTTTTATAGTTTGACTCCAAAGATATAAACCATGACAAACAATACCGGACAGAGGGAGTAGTTGCATGTTTTATTTTTGAAATTTGAACATTTTAATAGTTTTCAGACTTAAGAAATTTCTTCTTTTTATTTTCTCTACTGTGTGGAGAGGGCTTTGTGGAAGACTTGAAAAGGGAATGGTTTCATCATCCCAAAGTTGGAAGTGGGTCTTCTATTATTATTATGTTGTTCATATTAAGGTTTAATTTCTTATACACATCTAATTTCATTATCATTTTAGGTGTAATTTTTTTTTTCTTGATTGTGGCTAAAAACCCCATTCTTGGGGTGTGATTTTGCAAATATGTGTTTTTATTATTGTAGGGTCTTTGTTGCTGATAGGTTAGATGTATTTTAATGTTGATTTCACCTAGTTGTTTTAATTAAACATAATCGGTTTGTATTTCAAATACAAACTTACTCATGTGTTTTCGACTTGCTCAAGAGGGAGGCCTGGAAACCAAGACCGCTAGACTAATGGGTTAAGGAGTAGGTCGATATGAGGTTTAGCCCGAGAGGGTGAGAAGTAGTCTCATACCCTAAAACTCTGCTCGAGAGATTGAAGGGGTTAAGTCATAGGTTGGCCTTCATGCGGAAAATGAGTGTGCGAGAGAAAAACATTATAAACAAGGTAAGTTGCCCGATAGAGAACTTATTTCAATATAAAGCTTAACCTAGTTACCATTATCTTGTGAATTTCCTATCAATAGCATGTACCCAACTACTTACCTGAAATTGTATGGCGGTCACACCCCAAGAACTTTTCCTGTGTTTTATTCCTTTTTCATTTCTATCATTTTTACTATTATTATGACAACCCCCCTACCCACCCACACCGATCGATGACACTTTTGTGTCACCCTTTTAATTTAAAATATTTTATTCATTAATCTCTTTATCTATGAATAATTATAATTAAATTCTAAGTGTATTAAATTTTCTCGAAATCACTCCCTTGGGACATGATCCCAACCCTTGGTTGGGTTACTAAACTATCGACGATTGTAAAGACTCGTACCGTAGGTTAGTGTCGATGGTCACAATAAGCATTATAAGCTAAAAATTTTACCACTTGCGGAGTAAATCCAATGTTCTAATTCTCTAAGAGTGAAGTTCAAAGTTCGCCTACTTCGGTAGTTAGTAGTAAAGTATTTAGAACCTGTTTGGATGCGCTTAAAAGCTGGTCAAACTAACTTAAAACTCAGTTTTTGACTTATTAGAGTGTTTGACAAATATCAAAATGACTTATTTTAGGCCAAAAGCTAAAAGTTAGGTGAGGGGTGCTTTTTCATTTCAACTTATAAGTTATTTAATGTTGACCATGTATATTACCTTTTAACCCTTAATTCTTTTATTTTTATTGTTTTTGTTATTATCCTTATTATTATTATTATTTTTATTATAAATATTATTATTATTTAGGACTATTACTAGTATTATTATTATTAATTTATTATTTTTATTATTATTATTATATTAGGAGATTATTGGGATTATAATTAAAGGGGAGGAAGATTTTTTATTATTAGGGGGTTAGGATTTATTTATTTTAGCATTCTTTATTAGGAGGAGGGATAAGGATATATTAGGAATTAGGTTATTAGGATTAAGGATTATTATATTATTATTATATTATTTTATTATTATTATTATTATATTATTATTCGATTATTATTAGTATTAGTATTATTACTATAAATTGTTATTATTAATAATATTTATTTATCTTATTTATTAATTATATTATTATTATTTTATATAATTATTATTATTATTAATTATCATTTTTATTATATTATTATTATTATGATGATCATTAATTATTTTATTTTCATATTATTGTTTATTATTATTATTTATTATTATCATATAAAATTATTATTTTATATTATTATTATTGTAAAATAATTATTATTTATAAAGACTTTGTAATATTAAAGAAATATGTGAATGGTAGCAAAATATAATTACTTATGGATGTAAAATATAAATTAATTTTGTTTCATTTTTTAAAGTATAAAAACCTTAGATTAATCATCTTTTATCATATTTAAAAATTTTAAGGGTATTTTAGACATTTACATAATAGAAGTGTTTATCAGCAATTATTTGCCAAACACATCAACAATTTTTTTTTGAATATGTTAATAAATCGTTTGAAAGCCTCCAAGGACAATGTAATAGTTCACCTCAACAGCTAGATCAACACTAGTGAACTCCTGAATTATAATTCATCATCACCAATAGTATCAGCATGGACACCCATATATGGAGTGAGTTATACATATATATATCCCACCTAAATTCTTCAATCTTCCCCTTTATTTACCCTTGTAATAAGCATTAGAAAATACAAACACACCTCTAGCAATAAGTAAATTCACAGAGAAATTATATCAAAGATTTTCAAACAATTGTTTATCAAGAATATTATATATCACAATATAAATTGAACTTAAAACTTGTAATAAAAGGAAGATTAATCAATTGATCAAAACCACGCGTTCATGACAACAGACGCAATGCGCAATATATATTGAGAAGCATACACAATGCATGTACTTTCAAGAAGTATACACAATTCCTAGCACACAAAATACATTTGTAAATGGATTTTGTAAGAGGGTCGATTTATTTTTACCGAACACCACCCTAGACAGTCTTGCAAACGTGTGCAACACACAGCCTATCATACTCACACATATTTGACTAACTATAGAAATACTTAAGAAGCAAAGTTAAACAACAAACAGAATGTACAGGAACTCGTCCGAAACTTTAATTATCTAATAATTAATATAAAGGGAAGGCTTCAAGAATTAGTCTAAGGCCAGAAACACCCTTTATCCTTAAATGAAATTTCCACCCTTGTAAAATTTTTGCACATGGCAGTTACAAGCGGCAGTTACAAATGACATATGTCCGACACTTGTCATCGATAGATTCAAACTAAGTTTCCAACAACTATATTCTGACAGATAGAATCTAATTAATACATCCTTATCCATACAAAATATTAATATTCTAATACTTGGAATATTGCAGGCTACATTCCAACACATAGAATATTTCAGCCAGCTTGCAATGCTTAGAATATTTTAGGTGCCCTCCAACACTTAGTTTTATCTCAGCAATTCACGTGAAATGCCTTTGTTTTTGCCATCTTCATGTCTTCACAGCTTTTCCTTGTAAAGCTAACACGCTGCCTTGCCGATGACTCTAGCCCGCACGTAAGTCTTTCATGTTCAAGTCGCCTTGCAAACACCCAAGCACCTCGAACCTGTGTTGCACTGTTTTGCCCCCATTCATTCCAAGACAAATGCCCAAGTCCTTGACATGCCTCCACGTAGTTAAATAATGTAGCTTACAGGTCTAAAATACTAGTAGCACCACTTGAACTCGATGTCCTAATCAAGACTATTTTATGATAGTCCTCGGTCTAAGCATCAAACTGCCATAAGTCTCTCGCCTTCTCTCAAACTGCATCAACTGCATTCTTTACTTTCCAGTAAACAAATAATTTTGTCTTAGTAATCTTCTTACTTGTGCCCAAAACTCGGTAATCAAGTATCTTCTCAATTCCAACGTCATACTGTGTAGGTGCTGATGGAGGATCCTTCTTTGACCTGTTTCTGTCCGGATCATCTTCATCTACAAAGTAAGGTTTCAAGAAACTCACATGGAAAGTGGGATGAATTTACAACCTTTCTGGTAGCTTTAATCTATAAGCAAGTTCGCCCACTCGTTTCACCACTTTGAATGACCATCATAATTAGGAATAAAACCCCGATGTCTATTCTTACAGACATGTGTTTCCACATATGTGGAATAAGTTTAAGTAACACTTTTTCACCCAGATTGAACTCAACTGAGCGACGATGTTGATCATCATACTTCTTCATGAGCCGCTGAGCCTTGCTCAAGCTCTCTTGTGCTTTAGATAACATTTCAAGTCTATCCCTTGCAACCCTGTATGATGCTGGATACTTTCCCTTATTTTTAGATTTGGCAACATCTAGTAGCATCATAGGCTATTTGCCTAAAATAACTTCAAAAGGGCTCATTTCTGTTGCAAAGGACATGTGTAGATTATAGCAGAACTGCCAATTGTCTAATAACGTCACCCAATTCTGTTGACTTGCTGTCACATAGTGCCTCAAGTATTCTTCAAACAAGTTATTAATTCTTTCCGTCTGCCCATCTGTTTGTGGATGATTCGCAGTTGAAAATTTTAAGTCAATTCCCATCATATTGAACAAAGCTGTCCAAAACTTACTAGTTAACCTTGTATCTCTATCACTCACGATGTCAGCCGGAACACCAAAATACTAAACCACATATTTGTAGAACAAATCAGTGGCAACTTCAGATGAATATAGTTCAGGTGCAGCAACAAAAAATAGAATATTTTGAAAACCTGTCAACTACCACCATGATACATACTTTGCCATCTACCTTAGGGAATTCAGAAATGAAATTCATGCTTATTGATAGCCACGGCCTTTCAGGAACAGGAAAAGGTTGCAACAAACCTGCTTCCTTCTTACGTTCAGTTTTGTCAACTTGACAAACATGACAAGTGCTGACGTATGCCTCTATATCGTCTTCTATTTTTGGCCAAAAATAAACACGAGACATTAAGGCTAACATCCTTTCAACACCTGGATGTCCTGCCCAAATAGAATCATGCGCCTCTTTCATTAAGTCTTTGCGCAATCCAGCCTAATTTGGTACAACGATCCTCCCACCTTTAAAATATAGCAGGTCGTACTTGATCCAATACCGTCTCATTGTGCCATCTCGCACTTGACCCCTCAATTTGACATACAATGAATCATTTGCAGCACACATCCTTATTCTATCATAGAAATAAGTTTCGAGTTGTGAAATTGAATATACTGCAACAAATACTTCTTTTCTACTCAACGCATCAGCAACCTAGTTGTGTTTTCCTGGTTTATGCTCCCATACGAAGTCGTGTTTTGAAAGAAATTCTTGCCACCGTGCTTGTTTAGTACTCAAATTTTTTTGTGTCTTAAAAAATGTATTCGCTACGTTATCGGTTCTTACTACAAATCGAGTACCTAGGACATAAACTCTCAAAACTTGTAGACAGTGTACCACCGCGACCATCTCTTTTTCATGTGTTGAGTATCATTGTTAAACATCATTCAATTTCCTACTTTCAAAGGCCACAGGATGACCTTCCTGCACTAATATGCCACCAATTGCTTTTCTGACGCATCGGTGTGCACTTCAAATGGTTACTCATAATCAGGCAATTTGAGTATTGGTTCAGATGCAATAGCTTTCTTCAAATTTATAAATGCTTCATCGCATCGTTCAGACCAAACCCACTTCGTATCTTTCTTCAATAAGTCTGCCAAAGCCGCTGCCCTTTTTGAGTAACCAACAATGAATTTTCTTCAATAGTTAGCCATTCCAAGAAACGACCTCAAATCCTTCACATGACGAGGTGTCTGCCAATCAACAATGGCTTGCACATTCTTAGGATCCATTCGAACATGGTTTTTACTAACAAAATGCCCCAAAAATGTTATCTCCTATTGAGCAAACTTACACTTTTCCATCTTAACATAAAGTGTGTATTTTCTCAACAGAGACAGAACCAAACTTAACTGATTAACATGTTCCTCCAATGTTCGACTATAAATGACAATATCATCTAGATAGACAACAACAAAGTCATCAAGATAGTCACACAGTACATTATTCATTAAATAGCAAAATGTTGCCGGAGCATTAGTTAGCCCAAATGGCATTACAAGGAGTTTATATGAACCATATCTAGTTACACACATTGTTTTAGGTTCATCACCTTCTGCTATCCTAACCTTCCAGTAGTCTGCCCTAAGATCAATTTTTCTAAACCTTCATGCTTTACTCAACCTGTCCATCAAATCCTGCACCAATGGAACCGGATATTTATTCTTTACAGTTGTCTTGTTCAGTGCCCAGTAATCTACACACATTCACATCGTCCCGTCCTGTTTCTTTTTAAATAAAACAGGGACACAATATGGAGGTTTAGATAGCTGAATAAATCTAGCATCCAATAACTCGTTCAATTGTTTACGCAATTTATCCAATTCCTTTGGAGCCATACGATAAGGATCTTGTGCAGGAGCAACCGTACCACATAGCAACTAAATTTTATGATCGATATCCCTCCTTCGTTGTATATTCTTTTGTAATTAAGGCGGCATGACATCAACATACTGTTTAAGCAATTCGGCAATACTATCAGGCACTACCATCTTAACATTAGGTTTCACTTCAACCAAGGCAGCAAGTATAGTGTCATCACCCTTCTTCACCCCTTTGTCGATTTACATATCAGAAAAAGAACATTTCATTGTCTTTCTTCTTTGCAATTTTATTAACGTTCCCAAATGGATGCACTCCTTTAAGAAATCCAGCATTGCTTCCATTCATGACCATCACTCCATCTAAGTGAAGAAACGGAGCAAAGTGGAATTTTTTTGAAAATCAATCCCAAGTATGATCTCAAATACACCAAGCGGTATCACCATCAAATTATGTTTTCCCACCCAACATTCAGTCGACATACACAGCTACAATGGCATGTGCCTAAGCATTGACTGTTTTGATGTAGGAAGGGCTGTTAGACAACTTCAACCCCAATTTTGTAGCAATTTTCACATCTACAAACGTATGAGTTGCTCTTGTATAAACCATTGCCATCACACATTGTTCTTTAACTGTCATTTCTATATGAATTAAGGAAGCATGAGGATTCAAAGTACTAGACATTTCTCCAACATTATTAACCACGTAATATGGTTGATGGACAATCCCAATGGATTTTCCATTTCAGCCACAATTTCCTCATCTTCTTCCCTTTGATTCATATTTCCAGCAAGCAAAACATTTACTTTTTCCTGGTTTGGACCATACTTGGCCAAATGAGGACCGCCACAAGTCCAATAGCCCTTAGAAGTCCCATCTTTGTTCTTGGGTCTTTCTTTACCATCATTCGTTTGTGTCTTTCCTCTGTCGTTTGTACAGTCCTTGCGACTATCCTTTTTCCATTTCCCTTTCTTATCATTCTTTTTCTTAGTTTTTGAAGTAGAGGGAACATCTGTCAAAGGACGAGTTGTCCAGAAATCAACCAATGAATCTGCAGCAACAATTACCCCATGCAAATCTTTAATATTCTGCCTCCGATGTTTGTTTTGAGCCCAGCCTTGCATAGCCGAAATGAAGTTGTGTTACTTATCCTCATCAAACATGTTTTGAATGTCTAACATCACATAGGAGAATTCTTTAATGTATTCCCTCACCAAACCTGTATGCCTTAACCTTTCCAACTTATCGCTTGCAAGCCAAGAGGCGTTGCTAGGAAGAAATTGATCACGTATTTCTTTTATTAACTTAACCCACTTATCAATTCTAGGACGAGCAGCACTTACATCATCTGCATTTCAAGTTCACCACCAAAGTTAGGCATCACCCATCAAGTACATGTTGTAATGTTCAAATTGTCAGTGTCTGGCACTCTTGCACCAGTAAATACTGTTCCATGTCCCGAATCAAGTTTTCCAGTTCTTTAGAACTTCTTGCACCACTAAAGGGTTTAGGTTCTGGAACATTAACCTTAGATGATTCAACACGATTTGACCTCAACGTATCCACAACCCGACACAATACAACGATCTCTGCACAAAGGTTTTAATTTTCCTTCTACAGTCCCTCAAGTTGTTGTGTAGTTGTGTAAGAGAATTAAAGATTTCGGTGATGTGTTTATCAACATTCTGTCGATACTCACAATATCTACCTGAACTTTCTCAGCGTTAAGTCTCAAATCAATGATTTGTGTCAACAGATCCACAAACGAAGGATCTCCAAGAGTATCATATGTAAACCCAACGAATGCTTTAATTTTTCGTGCCAGTTCCCATAATTCTGTGTTTTTCACCATCGTTCAACCGTGCTCTTTTACCAATAGAAAGAGGGTTGAATTATTTTTACCGAACACCACCCTAGGCAGTCTTGCAAGTCTGCAACACTCAGCCTATCATACTCACACAGATTTGACAAAGTATAGAAACACTTAAGCAACAAAGTTAAACAACAAACAGAATGTACAGGAACTCGTTCCAACCTTTATCTAAGGCCAGAATCACCCTCTTTCCTTAAACGAAGTTTCCACCCTTATAAAATTTCTGCACATGGCAGTTACATGTGTAGTTACAAATGACACCTGTGGGACACTTGTCATCGCAGGATTCAAACCAAATTTCCAACAACTATATTTCTAACAGATAGAATCTAATTCAAATTACATCCTTATCAATACGAAATATTAATATTCTAACACTTAGAATATTTCAGCATTCAAACACTTAGAATATTTCTCCAGCTTCCAATACTTAGAACATTTAAGATGCCCTCCAACACATAGTTTTATTTCAGCAATTCACGTGAGATACCTTTGTTTTTGACATCGTCAAGTCTTCACATCATTGCCTTGTCAGGCCAACACGCTTCCTTGCCGATGACTCTAGCCCGCACGTAAGCCTTGCATGTTCAAGTTGCCTTGCCAACACTCAAGCACCTTGAACCTGTGTTGCATTGTTTTTCCCCCATTCATGTCAAGACCAATGCCCAAGTCCTTGACATGTCTGCACGTAGTTAGATCATGTAGTTTACGGGTCTAACATACTATAAAATCAAACACCCAATGCTTTATGGAATTCATTTCATATTATAATTTGTTTAGATAGAAAGAAATCTGTTTTGAGTTTATCTTCAAAGAAATAAAAAAGAATAATAAAAAAAAATTATCTTGACGGGAGGAAAGAATTGATGCTTTAAAATTTTAGTTCTGTAGAAGAACATAAATATGTACTATGAAGTATCCTTACATGCTTGTTGAATATGAAATATTGTTTGCAGTTTGGATCGGGTGTTAGATCGAGGTGAGATTATTTAGAACCGTAGTTTAAGTAATTAAACTTTTAAATTGAGGTTCCTACATTTAGTTTAATAAAAAATATAGATTAAAAATATGCACATATTAATATATAGAAGAAATACATAAACAAGCGGTTGAACTTGTTCGGTATTTCTTCTCAAGTACCTCAACTATGTCCTCTTCCCCGGGGTGGATCTATTAAAGCCCATGGCGATGCCACGCAACCCATGATCTCCGACGAAAACTTTATATATAGCTATATATGTATAAACAACATACATATATAAAAAAAACTTGGCACCTTGTGAACAAAATTACTTCGTGGTGCCACATGTAGAACGTCACAACTTCTTTGTGTAGGGCACGGGATCAAATACCGCGAAATGTTTTTTTAGAAAAAAATATTCGCGCAACACAATAGTAAGCACTAACAGATCCTTTGTTTTTTTTCCTTAATTTTTATTGATTTATTATTATGTTTTAATAAACAATTATATTTTACTCATTTAATTTAATAATCTGTAACATTCTTTTCTTTTTAATTAGTTAATATTTATTTAAAGATATAAAGTTAAAAAGAAAAGTTGTGTTTTTCTCTTCAAATTGAAAATCATGTTCGTCTTCTTCTCCAAATATCTACTTCGCTCACCCAATCACTCTGATTCAACTATTTTCTTCGTCTATATTTAAGTTATCAACTCGATACTTTCATAATTCGTTGAATATTTTAACTTTGGTCACTTCATGCTCCCAGTCGAATGTGGGTAGCGAATTTGTAGTATATATGTATAATAGATAAGTGAAATATTATTATTGTTCATATTTGTATTTCGCCTGTCAAATACACCGATAAGACAAATAATTTTATTCAACACCTAAAATGATTTTATCGATGAATTTACTTGGCACCTACACATTCTAAATCCTAGATCCGCCTCTGCATCTTCCTATTGAACCCTTGAACCACCCATAATTTGTACCTTCTATGCATTATTTGATTACATGGAACAAAACTTAAAAAAAAATTATTGTGTGCGAGAAATCCACATTTCTTACGTGGAATTGCAACCAATCAAAAAACTCCACTCATTTAAATAAGGGAAAAGGACAAATATACCGCCAAACTTTTAAAAATGGTATGTATATACCCTTTTTTATACTTTGAGACTTTATATACCCTTGTCATGCAATAATTTTTGCACATTTGCCCCTTCCACTAATGACACACACTTTCTGTACACGCGGCACAATCCTAAGCCACTATCCGGTTGACCAAATTTTTTTATTCAATTTGTAAGAACCCGCCCATGATTCAATAAACCCACCCAATTTGTGGGAAAAATATACTCTCTGAAATATAAAGAAAAGATTAAACTCCTGGTATTCTTGTGGAGGCAACATAGTTCAAGAACTAGGAGATATAATTGGGACACTCTTTATGCTTTATGCATTATAGTCTCCAATCTTAAAAGTACATTAGTGATCCAACCATCCCTATGTGGGAAGGGACACTCCTCACTCTAGTTCACTTGGTGCTAAGCTACTAACCCAATTTGAAATGTCTTTAGACCTTTATTAACAATCATAGCTTAGTTTAGGTCATAGGGTCTATCCCTTGTATAATAATCATCATCATAGCTCAATAAGAATTGCATGAGTATAGTCATTTAATTACAATTCATATAAGTGAGGTTAGCACATTTACATCATCATTCATGATAAGACACATTGGTAATTATCAACATCCTTGTAACATTTAAATCTTAGCTAAGACCTCACAAACCATAATCAAAACATTTCCAACATCATACCAATCTTATCAATCCTAATACAAGGTATACTTCAATGCAACATCATCTCTTGATCTCAAGTAACCACAATTGAAGTAAAAAATAGGGACCACAAGACTTACCAAGTCTCCTTCATAATCCATCTTCAAAAGTCTTACCATCAACCCTTAACTAAATCCAATAGGGCGTAATATCATCACACAACAATAATAAGTATGATAACAAGGCCAATTGAATCACTACATCACAATTTATCACTATTTCATACCTTAAGATAAAGGTCAAATTCATAACATACATCATAAATTATATCGATTACTCAAGAACTAGCCTAATTGGAATACAATTCATCTTAATATATGCATACTTGATACAATAACATCATGTCGTAATTCAGCAAATAACCAAGTCAATTGAACCAACATTACACAATTCATATTAAGATCACAACCTAGGGTTAAGGGAAATATATAATCTTTTACAAACTAGATCAATCTATCAAGAAATAATATAATTGAGTTTTCATACATGATAATATATCCATAATATCAAAAATACATCATAAACAAAGTAATTCACATGATCAATTTCGAGATTGGAAAAGAACCACTTGAATTTCATACTTTTGAAACCAATTAGATGGAACCATTTGGGGAAAGAAGTCCTAAAGGTAAAAGGAATCTCATTCCTTAATGTTTAATGGAGATTTATATAGAAACAATGGTGTTTTAAGCCCTAGAACAAACGTTGACCTTGTCTTCTATGGACTTCAACTTGAAAGAGAAAGAAAAGAGAAGGAAGAGAGTTTAGGTTTGGGACTTGTGAGGACTTAGGTTAGTTTAATTAGCTTAGGGGATTTAGATAGGTAGTTAATAAACTTAATTAGACCTACCCTAAACCATAAATACACTCCTAACTAAGCCACCTTGTTAAATTAACTAAATGAAAACATGCAGAAAAACAGAGACCACACAGACGAGACCATGATTGACGGATCATATGTCCATCGACATGCAATTCTCCCTCCGTGCTGCACATTCGTCGCTAAGTTTAGATAGTTTTCAAAAAATTCCATTGGCCAAATATTCTAAGTTTCCATAGATGGAGGCAATCGACGCCCCGTCGATTAGAACACAGCCTGTCTTTGTCATCCAGTAGTGACACTGTCTATTGACCACTTTTAGACGCTTTCGTGAGGGTCCTCCTCAAGGGACCTTAGTTGGTTCTTTAGAAGTAGTACATGGAAGTTTCAATACGAACTAACTCTAATGTGTTTTAGACACCCTTCCACCAATTTTCATCATTTTCCGACTCCTAAAAGCTAGTCATATAAGCTAAGGCACACTAATACCTCATTGAATTAGTTTTCGAACATCATAGGCGTTAGTTGAAGTTTTTGTTTATAGATTCCTTAATCGCTTATATACACTAAAATTGACCTTAAAACATCATCTTAGCCTTTTTACACTTAGCTAGCCTCTAGAACACGCCTTAGATTTTTGAATTGTTACAAATTTCATGATTGACGATTGACTGGTAAAATTTGTATATTAATCTAGAAATATAGTGTAATTATATTTATGTTTTAAATAATATAAAACCCTCATAAGGAGGACGATTTATTCAAAGTTAATTGAAAATATTGATATATTAATTTCTCTGTAAGTTACTATATATATATTACAATGAAAATTAATATAATTACATATTATTTGATGTTTTATGTGTACTAACCATTTGAGATGCTCTTGTGATGTTGTGCTTGCTTTCATACTTAGTACCTTTTGTACTAACACATACTTCCTACATTCTAACCAAATATAGGTTTGGAGGTTTTAATTGCTTTGGAGTCTAGAGTCTGAAGGACTTTTAAGAGTTGATGATCTTGGTGAGTCCTCATAGTTTTGAAAATAATATCCCCAAAAGTTGTATGAGCTGCGTCCCAAAGACTATTATTCTTGAGTATCTATTAATTGTTTTGAAACAAAAGAATTATAAAAGACTTCTGTTTGAATTTTATGAAAATGACATCGATTGAACATCTTAAAGTTTAAAATTCCTCGACATTATTTACTGTCTTATGTTATGATTATACAAAGGGCTTGTATGAGTCTCCTTCGTTGTCAAGTACGCCATATCATATCTAGGGGTTTGTCTCGGAGCATGATAGACAGATAGATAGATAGTCATGTAGAAAGATAGATAGACAGACATAAAAAAAAATATATAGAGATATATAGATATAGAGAGAGAGATAAAGAGACAGACATGTAGATGGATAGATAGAGAAGTACATTTAGAAGACAACTAGAATGTAGTTATATGCATGAAAAAAGTATGTAAGATTTTCCCAAAGTTTGTCCGATATTTGAATGTTTTAAGCAATATACTTTATCATTTTGTGATGTCCTCAATTTTATTTTATTTGTAGCACCTTCATATTCTTTCGCTCTGTTTAGAAATGCACATGCAATTTATTGGGTAGAAGAGGTTTACAACAAGGCATAGTTTGCAGTGGTATTTTGAATTGCTTGAGATTTTCTAAACTAAGTATATCACAGACTATTTTGTGGAAACTAATATATAATAAACTATCTAGTTATGCCAATAAAAATTCTTCATCAATACTCTGGAAAAATAAAAAAATTTCCAAGTATTCGTATGTTATATCATCAGTTTTAAAAATCTTGAAGAAAAATTACAATTACAAACTATACCTTTTCGTAAACCATTTCCTTCCAATTAGCTCCATTTGTGTTTCCCATCCGAGTTGAAGAATATAAAAGTTCTATAAATAAAACAAAATTGAGGATATAAATATAGCACAAAATTAGAGTTGTCAATATGGGCTAGCTCACCCCATCCGGACTAACCCATACACGCTTTGACATTTACGAGTCAGGCCGGGCTAACCCATTTTTTGTGTGGGCCAGAAAATGATTGGGCCAACCCACAAGTACGTGGGCTACATGCTTGCCGGGCCATCACATTTTTTAAAAAATTATATTTTTATAATTATTAAATTAAATAATAAATTATAATTTAAAAATATTATCATAAATATGGAAAAATAATATTGCATGATGTTACGCCTCATTTGTTTGCACTTAATGGAGGTCTAAATCTTAATAATTCAGATTTGTCTCATTAAGTGTGTTTGTTTTTAAGAACTGAATCTTAATTATTCAGATTCAGTTCATTAAATTCGTATGTTTTATTTTCTTATAAGCCTCTTAATGGGTCTGAATATATCTGAATGAATCAGGTCTGTAACACACTCTTAAAACTATCTTAATTCAATTAAATCACAACAACTCGTAAAAGATATTTATCTATTTGATTGATGTTAATAACATTCTTACATTATAATTTCCTTTATTCATATTAATTTAATATACATCTTTTACATTCATAAGTTAATCAATATATTTGAATTGATAAGCACCCCCAAGATATAATATTTTGCACGGTTTCAAAAAATAAGAAAGTATTTGTTATTTTATCGATACCAATAATAACTGTCTATTATAAAATAAATATTTTCCTAAACAATATATTAACTACTCTATATAAACTATTTTACTTTGCATTATATTAGTGTCTCAAAGTATTTGAGTGCAAAAAATAGTCATATTAATGATGTAACTTAATGTTAAATTCTTATAAGATAAATCATATTATCTTGTTACAGTAAAAATGTTTAAAATACTATTTTATATATATAAAAACTATTTTACTAACAAGGTTTTTATAATATTTTATTGTAAAAACTAAATAATTTCATATGTGCGTTCAAATATTGAAAACTAATCGTCCCAATAATTCAGTGTTCAAATTCAGAGACAACATCTTAATATTCAAATGTTTATTCAGATTCAGACGTCACAATCTAAATGGAAATAAATGGCCTTAATGTTACTACTCTTTAATTCAATTTACAAATAAAATTATCTTTATAATATTTATTAAGTATTTTTTTCAAGTAAAATTAAAAGTATAAATATGTAAATAAAAATATTTACCTAATTGATTTGAGTTTGGACTCTTTTTAATTTTAGCTTTTAATATTATATAATATTTTTTAATTAATATTTATTGACCCATGGGCCGGCCCTACCGATAATTTTCAAACCCTTCAAATCAGTATGTTTATTCAGGCAGGGCTAAAAAACACTTTTCTTAAATGTGCTCCAAAAATAAGAAGTTTATAGCTTACAAAGTATAATTTCACGTAAATTTTATGACAATGGTAGATAATATTTCAGGCATATAGAGACATTTTAATTGTCATCTTAATGTACTTGTCTGAGAATATTATAATATTTATATTAATATGTCCATCTTTTTAATATATATCTTTTTTGTATTAAAGTAAATGTAGGAACCCCAAATTAAAAGTTAAAGTACTAAAAATACAATTCTAAACAATCTAACCTCGAGCCAGCACCTGATCCTGACTGCAACAATGTTTCATATTCAACAAGTATGTAAGGTTACTTCATCGTTCGTGTTTATATTCTTTTACACAATTAAAATTTTAATGCACCAATTTTTTCATCCTGTCTAGATAATTCCTTTGTTTATTTTCTTTTTTCATTCTAACATATTGTAACTTGAGTTAACTAAGAATAAGATACAAACTAAGAATAATTAATTTTTTGAAAATAAGTAGGGAAATCTGGAAAATTTCCAGCACTCAAAAGACGGTCATTTACAAATGGTTATAAATCCCAACTCAGGAGTAGTTTGATGAGTTCATTTATAACGTTGGAAAAACCTTGGGAATATCTTTCCAAAGCCATCGATTTTTCACAAATCCGATGTCGTATGAGGGTGATATGCCTTTCGCAAGTTAGGTTGTTGGACTGAGGAAAGTCCAATCCAAATTTTAGTAAGGGCAAAGTTGTCTAATCACCCTAGTATGCGTAATTCATTTTAAGTGCTATTTGGGTGTAAATACCAAGTCCCAAATAAATTTAACAAAAATTGAGAAAGCTTAGGACTTGGGAGAGAACATAAAAGAAGAAGAAGATCAAGAATTGTCCAAGAAACGCTAAGATCGTTGCATGGAATTTGTCGGGGGTGATCCCTTTCGATGTATGTGATATCATTAGGTTTTGGGTCCTTTCACCCACACTCCAACTTGAATGTTTATTTGAATGAAAATCTTGAAGTTCTTGCTGAATGGTTGTGAAGTTCATGTTGAATTGTAGTTGATCTTTAGTAGTTCTAATTCATGTTTCCGGACATGCTTCGGGTCTAATCTATTGGGAAATGATGTATTTAGGATTCCTAAGTGTTTGGGGTAGGATACATGTATGTTTAGGAGGTTTAGAGATTAAAAATGGAGAAGAAATGTAGAAGGTCACGTCAGATAACCCTTGGAGTGCCGCGCCTACCAGAGCACCTCAAGTCAGGCTCTGTCTGACAGGCCCTGGAATCCCATGCCTCTCAGAGCGCCAAGAACCTGTGGAGACCCCGTTGTTTCCATATCTTTTCGTACTAGTTCGTAAGTAGTATAGCTTTCATTCCTAGTTGATTCCAATACTAAAAAGTACATCTAAACATAATGAAATCATCCCTACACATGAGATGATGATCCTTGAATCCATATTTCAATTCAAGGGAAGCTAAGATCAAAGTCAAAGAGTTAAGAATCAAGTTTAAAAGTTAAGAAAAGAGTCAAAGTGAGTTCTTAATATTTTCAAAGAGTCTCAACCAATCATTTAAACTTTGATTTAAGGCTCAAGTTACAAGTCGACAAAAGAGAAAGGAGTTGAGTTAAATTCTCAAAAGCTATGAGGAAAATAAGTATTCCCTAGGAGTTAAAGTTTCAAGTTAAGTAAAGAGCAAGAGTTGAGTTCATTTCTCTAAAAGTTATAAGGGGTATTAATTATTCCCTAAAGGTTGATAGATTTTTCACATTTATGTTAAAATGGAACTAAGAATTTACAAAAGAGTTTTGAACTAAAAAGGGAAACATTGATTTCAAGAGGAGCTTTTAAAGCTAAAGTGTTCAGTAAATTATCTCAACCCAATAAATGAAGTTTTATTAAAAATATAAGCCAAAGAATGTTTTTGGGAGTAGTATTGAGAACCGGTGTGGGGATGAGAGTTCACATAACTCATGTCACCATGTAAACCATGTAGCTATCATGAGCATAAACATGTCATAATTTTTAGATGATCACCTGAGTTTATCCAATGAATGAAGTAGCTTGAGGATGTTCTATGGGATGACAATGTATATGACAATTTTGTAAGCGTGGGCGAGATGTTGTATCACCACTTAGGCTCATACTAGTGGTTGTCGGTTAGAAACAATCCCACATAAAATATATTACATTCATATATAAGTCATCCTTAATCCATTTCAAGCTATATTCTTTTCTTCAGAATTCCAACTCATATACTCCTAAATTCAACAGATTTATTCTAGTTGTCCTGCATTGATTTATAATGGTGATGCAGGTATCAAGGATTTGCACGCAACGCTTTGTTGATCCATATTGAGATCAGAGTCAGTGATCCTCCTTGCATTTTAGCGGACATCTTTTTCATTCGGTTTAATAGTTTAGTTTATTTTTAGGATATTGTGAGGTCTGTCCCGACATCCATCTCAATTAGCTTAGAGGCTTCGCAGTTAGTAGTTCAATTGGAGTCTATTATTTTTATTAAGACTTAAATGTCATTTTTGCCAGAATATTACATGAAGTATTTCTTTTAAACATGCTTTATTTCTCGATTAAGTTGACTCGAGTCTTCCACTCAGTTTAGTAAGCCAGACCAAGGGTTCGGTTGTAGGCCAACAATGGTCTTTGAGTTCCGGCAACGTCCAGGGTGTAGGATCTGAGTGTGATAAACTTCATAGAAGAGAACAAATTTCAAGAGTCCTAGGGAGTCTATGAAGTTTTTTCAGTAATGTCTTAGTCATCGGTGTGAAGTTTGACACACCTATGATTAGGAGGCTACAACATCTAGGAATGTTTTACTTTTTTTTATTCTTTTTGTGCGTAGAGTTTATATATAAAAGTATCTCTCTAATTCTTGCTTACGCACATTTTAAGATCACATGCCTCTACAAAGAGCAGTCACAGGTCGACCATCCTTAAGAAATGTTGATGAACAAGGGGTTCCTAGTGCACCAGATATGTAACCCCAAGGAGAGGTTACCGATGCCGAATTCCGAGAAGCTATCCAGATGTTAATTCAAGTGGTAACCGACAAAGACAGGCAACACAGAAAATCTCGACAAGAATGAGCTAACACCTTGAGTTTTTGCGAGTTTCTAAGAATGAATCCTCCTAGTTTCACTGCATCAAGCACAACTGAAGATCCGGAGAATATTGTGGAAGAATTGAAGAAGGTATTTGGGGTAATGCATGTTGTTGATGATGAGAGGGTCGAATTAGTTGCATATAGTTGAAGATTATTGCCAGAACTTGGTTTCACCAATGGAAGGATGGTAGGGTTGAGGGTGCACCGCATCCAAGTTGGGCTTCATACGAAGAATCCTTCTTGAGAAGGTTCTATTCTCGAGGACTAAAGGAATCACGGGTAAGAGTGTTCTTCACTTTGAAAAAGGACTCTATGAGTGTTCATGAGTATGGTTTGAAGTTCACCCAACTGACTCGCTTTAATACAGAGATGGTAAACGACAGGAGCATCAGAATGAACTTGTTTGTCACCGGTTTGGGTCGTTCTTCAAGCAATGAAGGAAGATTTTCCCTATTTATTGGTGACATGGATATATCAAGGATTATCGTCTATGTCGAACAAGTTTGAGAGGAGAAGCTGAGGTCCATAAGTCAATATCAAAATACGAAGTCAAAGACTGGAAATAAGTTTGGTCAACAAAAATGTGGTTCAAGTCGACCCCAATTTTAGAAATTAAAGGGGTATACACTAATATATACAAGTGCACATGCACCGAGAAATCGAGGTGAGTGTAGTGGCAAGAATTTGCAGTACTTCAAGGCAAGACCAGCTTAGTCTCAAGGTACTGTGGCACAAGGAAGAAATAGGGCTCCTACATGTACTTAGTGTGGCAAAAACCACCTAGAAGATTGTCGTAATGGCCATACAGGCTGTTTGATGTGTGGTAAAGTGGGTCACTTCATGAGAGAGCGACTTAAGAATTAGCAAGATGGTTTGAATCTCGGTAATACAGCACAATTATCATCAGTTTCTCCACTAGACAGGGCAGTACATAGTGGTGTCACTTCTAGTACTAGTGGAGGTGCAAACCCTATCTATGTAATCACTAACCACCAACATCAAGATAACTTTCTAGATGTTGTTACATGAGTGATCTAATTCTTTACTTTTGATGTTTATTCTTTGTTAGACCCAGAGCAAGTTTATCCTTTATAACTTCTTATGTTGCAAATCAGTTTGAGATTCTTCCTTAAACTTTGTGAACCAGTTTGTGTTTCTACACATGTTGGGGAGCCTATTCTAGCTGAAAGAGTCTATCGTGATTGTGCAGTTTCCATCAATCACAAGAGCTCTATGGATGATCTATTAGAGTTAGACATGGTAGATTTTTACGTCATTTTAGGTATAGACTTGCTCCATGCCAGTTATGCATCAATAAATTGCAGAATTTGAGTTGTCAAGTTTCAAATTCCTAATGAGTCAGTTAAATAGTGGACTAGTAGTTTAGTAGTGCCTAAGGGTCATCTCGTTTCATACCTTAAGGCGAGAAATTTAGTCTGTAAGGGGTTTATCTATCACTTTGTCCAGGTTAATGATTCCAATGTTAAGGTATCTTCCCTTCAGTCAGTTCCTATAGTCAGTCAGTTTCAAGAAGTCTGTTTTGTTGATTTACCCGGAGTCCCTCCCGAAAGAGAGATAGACTTTGGCTTAAAAATCATCTCAGATACTCGTTCTTTCTCTATTCCTTCATACAGAATAGCAACAGAAGAGTTAAAAGAGCTAAACGAGAAATAAGGTCCTTAGGATTGTATAGACTACTACCAATTGAATAAGGTGACCATCAAGAATAAATATCCTCTTCCAATAATATATGATCTTTTCGATCAACTTCAGGGTGCTTCTTACTTTTCCAAGATTGACATCAGATTAGGCGATCATCAGTTAAATTTTAGGGAATGCAATATTCTAAAGACAAACTTTATAACAAGGTGTGGGTATTATGAATTTTTTGTTATGTCCTTTGGTTTGACAAATATACTCGCGAAATTTGTCGATCTTATGAACATATTTTTCAAACCTTATTTAGATCTGTTTATCATCGTTCTCATTGATGACATACTTATTTATTCAGGGAATGATGATGATCATGCCAGTCACCTTAGGATTGTTATTCACACATTGATAGATAAAGAACTACATGCCATGTTCTCCAATTGTTAGTTTTTGCTTAAGTGTGTGGAATTATTAGGTCACATTGTATATGGTGAAGGGATTAAAGTTGACACTTAGAAGATAAAACAGTTCAAAGTTGGCCTTGACCCACAACTCCAACATATATGAGGAGTTTCTTGGGCTTGACTGGCTACTATAGGATATTTGTTGAAGGATTCTCATATATATATAATCTCCTTTGATGAAGCTAACTTAGAAGACAACCAAGTTGCAATGGCTTGTAGATTGTGAGAAAAACATTAAGGAGTTGAAAAAGAGGTTGACTACCGCTTCACTTTTGACATTACAAGAGGGTATTTAAGGCTTTTTGGTGTATGGTGATGCATCAAGAGTTTGCTTGGGATGCGTGGTGATGCAGAATTGCAAGGCTATAGCTTATCGTTCAAGAAATTTGAAGGTTCATGAGAAAAAATAACCAAAGCATGACTTAGAATTCGCTACAGTAGTGTTATCTTTGAAGATGTGGCGTCACTATTTTTATGGTGTTCTAGTTGATATATTTACTGATCACAAGAGCCTCCAATATGTGTTAACCTAGAAAGAGCTCAACCTCAGATGGAAAAGGTGGTTAGAATTACTCAAGAATTATGACATGAGTATTCTTTACCACCCAGGTAGGCTAATGTGGTTGCTGATGCCTTAAGCAGGTTATACATGGGGTTTATTTCCCATGTTGAAGAACAGAAGAGGGATTTACCTAAATATGTGCATAGATTAGCACGTTTGGGAGTCCTACTTATGGATTCCACAAAAGGAGGTATAATTGTAACAAATGGGCTAATTCATCCATAGTGTCAGAGGTTAAAGAGAAGTAAGACTAGGACTCTATTTTGCTTGATTTGAAGGCAGATATCCATAATCAAACAGTACTTGCTCTTTAACAAGGCAGAGAAAGTGTGATGACGTACCAAGGCAGATTATGTGTATCTAAGGTAGATGGACTCCAAGAGAGTATTTTGGAGGAGGGTCATAAATGCAGACATTCCATACATCTGGGTTCCACTAAGATGATATGCAATTTGAGAGAGTTATATTGGCGGTAAGGCATGAAGAATGATACTGAAGATTTTTTTTCCCAAGTGTTCAAATTGTCATGATGTGAAAGTGGAGCACCAAAGTCCTAGAGGTTTATCTCAAAATATAGAACTTCCGAAATGGACGTGGGAGGTGATTAATATGGACTTCATCACAAACTTTCCAAGATCTTAAAGGAAGCCAACCCATTTCTTGTGGTAAAGTCTACCAATTTGGTAGAAGATTATGCCACTTGTACCTTCAAGAAGTGGTGAGACTTCATGGAGTGACGGTCACCATTATTTCAGATAGAGGGGCACAATTTACTGCACAATTCTTAAAACCTTTCCAGAAAAATTTGGGTTCAAAGGTATGTTTGAGTACTATTTTCATCCTCAGATAGTTGGACAACCAGAACATACTATCAAAACCACAGAAGATATGTTTGTAGCATGTGTGATCGACTTCAAGGGAAATTTTTATGAGCATATACCTCTCATTGAGTTCACTTACAACAACAACCACCATTCGAGCATCCAAATGACTCCAAATATAGATTTTTATGGGGGAAGATGCAGATTTCTTATTGGGTGGTTTGAAGTTGGCGAAGCAGGGTTGATGGGAACATATTTAGTTCACCATTATATGGACAAGGTCATAGTGATTCATGAAAGGTTTAAGACAACTCAAAGTCACCAAAAGTCCTACATTTATGTTACGAGAGGACCATTAGAGTTTTGTAATCACCCATGAAGGGTGTTATGAGGCTTTGTAAGAAGGGGAAACTTAGTCCCCGGTGTATTGGACCTAATAGAAACTCCAAGAGAGTTGGAAATGTGGCTTATGAGTTGGAACTTCCAAAAGAATTAACAGTGGTTCACCCGGTATTCAATATTCCTATATTGTAGTAGTATTTAAGTGATCCTTCATTGATTTTACCAACAAAGAATGTTGGGATTAAGGATAAACTATCCTTTGAAGAAGTTCAAGTTCTTATTTTAGATCGTCAAGTTTACAAGTTGAGGACAAAGGAAGTTGCTTCAGTCAAGGTCCTTTGGAGGAACCAATTCATTGAAGAAGAGACTTGGGAAGCTGAGGAGGATATGAAGAAGAAATATCCACATCTCTTTGAATCCGTAGAGAATGCAGATCAAGGTATTAAATTCTGTTCTTAGAACTTTATAAGGCTATGTATAAGAATGTTGTTACTTTGATTTGTTTATTGAGTGCTAAAATGATGTTACTACCCTTAGCTTAGTGAAATAATTCTCATTCGAGGACAAATATTCCTAAGGGGGAGATATTTTAATATCGTGTAAAATAAATTAACTAAGAATAAGTTAAGAAACTAAGAATAAATAATTTTGGGAAATAAGTAAGGAAATCGGGAAAATTTCCAGCTTCCAAAAGTAAGTTCTGGTCATTTTCAAACAGCTATAACTCCCAGCTCAGGATGAGTTTGGATAATTTGTTTAAATGGTTGGAAATTCCCTGGGAAGGTCTTCAACATGGCCGAGTTTGCACAAATCCAATTTAGTATGATGGAGATATGTCTTCTGGAAGTTGGGTTCTTGGACTGAGGAAAGTGCAATTAGAATTTTAGTAAGGGCAAAGTTTTCTTTTCAACCTAGCATTGCTTAACTCATTTTAAGGGTTATTTAGGGGTAAATACAAAGTTCCAGATCAGTTTAACAAAAATTAAGAACGCTTAGGGCTTCGGAGAGAAGGAAAAAAATCCGAAGATCAGAAATCATCCAAAAGATGCTACGATGGTTGCGCGAAATTCATCGAGGCTGATCCCTATCAAGGTATATGAGATCATTTGGTGTTGGGTCCTTTAACCAACACTTCAACTTGATTAAATACAACAACATTACAATTTATTTGATTGAAAATCTAAAGTTCTTGATGAAAAGTAGTGATGTTCTTGTTGGTTAAATTGTAGTTGATCTCTAGCAGTTTTGATTTATGTTTTCAGACATGTTCTAGGGTTTAATATATTGGGTAATGAGGTATTTAGGATTACTAAGTGTTTGGGGTTTTATCCATGGATGTGTAGGATGTTGGCAGATGAAAAACAACGATGAAATGTCAAAGGTACCGTCAGATAACCCTTGGGGCGCCGCGCCTGCCAAAGCACCTTACGGCAGCAATTGTTTAACAGCCTTGACGCCAAGCGCCTTTCATAGTGCAAAGATCCTCTATCAACCAAAAAATATTTATTGTGATTAAATATGCCATCGAAGGATTTTACTTTATCATGAATCCATTGATTCTATATGACTTATTACTAGTCCCCCTTTCGAACTTTATTCATAAATGGAGTGGGGTGGGGGGAAATGGAATTACTTTTTTAGTTCACAAATGGACATGCTAGATCATATATCTATATACGGATAGATAGATCGACCGGTGGATTCGCACCTGAGATCTTTATACAGATAGTGGGGGTATCCACCCTTATAGCCATTTTCTATACAGAGGAATAAAATAAAAATCGTCTTTCGGAGAGATGAATGAGTGGTTGATAGCCCCGGTCTTGAAAACTGGTATAGTTTTGAAAAAAGAACTATCGAGGGTTCCAATCCCTCGCTCTCCTTTTTTGCTAATTAAATAGATTTTTTATTTATTTGTTTTGCGCAATCTGCTATCTGAAAGAAAAAGGAATGGCTCGGCTATCCCAGCTATCCAAGCCAGAAAAATAGATTAGATATAATTAGATAAAATAAATGAGTTGAAAAAAAAGAAAAAATTCCAAGATGTACGATTGAATCTAAGTAATTTGTAGTTCAATCAAGCATTGGATCTCCTGTTTCATATAAATTAAGGGGGTTCATGAAAGAACAGTTTCAAAGTCGTGATCAATTCCTTTTTCAAATCTTGCTGCAGCTGCACGAGCCCTTCATGCGTGCCACAAATGACCTACGAAGAAGAAGAATCCTAGAAAAGAATGAGAGCTAGATAACCAACTTCTAGGAGAGACATAATTGACTGCATTGATCTCAGTAGCTACACCACCCACGGAATTTGAAGAACCTAAAGGAGCATGACTCATATAGTCCGCGGAATGCCATTCCTGCCAAGGTTGTATGTCTTTTTCAACCTACTCAAGTCTAACCCATTTGTACCCCTTAGAGGCTCTAACCATGCAGCACACAGATCCAAAAAATGCATAGTTTCTCCTCCAAAAATGACTTCTCCACATGCGGAATGCATTAATATTTACCTAAACTAGTAGGTCCTTGAGCGGATCCCACGTTAAGCCCAAGACATTGGTCTCTAACTAGAAAAGAAAATGTTTGAGCTTGATAAGCTTCTGGTCCAGTAGGCCCATAAAATTAACTAGGATAAGAGTTATTATTGAACCAAACACAACAACAAGCAATGAAACCAAAGACGGCTAAAGCCCCTAAACTATAAGATAAGTAAGCCTCTCCAGACCATACAAGTGCGCGTCGAGCCCATGCGAAGGGTTTGGTTAAGATATGCCAGATTCCACCAAGTATACAAATGGAACCTAACCATACATGTCCTCCGATTATATCTTCTAAATCGTCCACACTAACAATCCACCCTTCTCCTCCAAAAGGGGATTTTAGTAAATAACCAAATATGATACTCGGGCTAAGGGTCAAGTTGGTAATTTTTCTTACATCTCCCCCTCCCGGAGCCCAGGTATCATATACGCCCCCAAAATAAAGAGCCTTGAATACTAGAAGAAAAGCACCTATACCTAACAAGATTAAGTGAATACCTAAAATTGTGGTCATTTTATTTCGATCTTTCCAGACATAACCAAAGAAGGGAAAAGATTCTTCAAGTGTCTCAGGTCCCAGAAGTGCATGATAAATGCCGCCAAAGCCCAATACTGCAGAAGAAATTAAATGAAGTACTCCAGATACAAAGTATGGAAAGGTATCTATAACTTCTCCTCTAGGGCCTACCCCCCCCTAACCTAGAGTAGCTAGGTGGGAAGTAAAATCAATCCTTGTAATACATAGGCTTCTCAGGTACGAAATGGGTCACTTCAAATAGGTTCATTGCTCCGGCCCAAAATACGGTTAATCCAACATGGGCGACATGAGCTCCTAGTAGTTTACTGCATAGATTGATAAGTGGGGCATTCCCGGCGCACAAAGCGAAACCTGTGGTTTCTTGGTCACGACCAGCTAAGGCTAAAGTTCAATTAAAAAGCGTTTCCATGTGGTAGAACCTCCTCAGGGAATATAAGGTTTTCATTAGGCTGTTCTTGAGTTGTCATCCAAGCGCGAATACCTTCGTTTAAGAGAATATTTTTGGTGTAGAAAGTCTCAAATTCAGGATCTTCCATTGCATGAATTCATGAGAAAACAAAGTAATAGTCACGTAGGTTCAGAGCTAGGCCGACTACTCCAAGAGCACTCATCCATAAACCGGTAACTGGTACAAATAACATAAAGAAATGTAACCAACGTTTATTGGAGAAAGCAACCTCAATGATTTGGGACCAAAAGCGCTTAGCGGTGACCATTGAATAAGTTTCTTCAGCTTGAGTTGGATTAAAAGCATGGAATGTATTTTCACCATCACCGTCTTCAAATAAAGTATTTTATATGGTAGCACCATGAATGGCGCATAGCAAAGCATCTAGTTGCCGGTTTTGTTGAATGCAGTTAATGAAAATAGTAATTCATTATTCTTAACAATAGGTACTAGAGACTTTTTTGTTCATCATGCTACTGCCCTTGGTATTTAATGCAGGTCGAAGCTTCTGGTTGTCGGGTTGGTTAAATATTGTTAATGAAAATAGTAATTCATATTCTTAACAATAAGTCTTGGAGACTTTTTTGTCATCATGCTAGTGCCCTTGGTTTACATACAACTAAATTGATCTAAGTAAAAGGTGCTTTAGATGCACGTGGTTCAAAGTTAATGCCAGATAAAAAGGACGTTTGTTATAATTTTCCATTCGATGGCCCAGGAAAAAGCGGTACTTGTGATATTTCTGCATGGGATTCATTTTATTTTGCAGTTTTTTGGATGTCACATACTATTGGATGGGTTACTTTTTATTGGCATTGGAAGCACATCACATTATGTCAAGGTAACGTTTCATTTTAATGAATCTTCCACTTATTTGATGGGCTGGTTAAGGGATTATTTATGGTTAAACTCTTCAAAACTTATCAATGGATATAACCCTTTTGGTATGAATAGTTTATCCGTTTGTGCATGGATATTCTTATTTGGACATCTTGTTTGGGCTACTAGATTTATGTTCTTTATTTCTTGGCGTGGATATTGGCAGGAATTGATCGAAACTTTAGCATAGGCTCACGAACGCACTCCTTGGCCAATTTGATTTGATGGAGAGATAAAACAGTGGCCTTTTCTATTGTACAAGCAATATTGGTTGGATTAGCTCACTTTTCTGTAGGTTATATATTCACTTATGCGGCTTTCTTGATTGCCTCTACGTCAAATTATATATATAATATATTATATATATATATATATATACACACATATATATATATATACACACATATATATATATATACACAGATATATATATATATACACATAGATATATATATATAGATATACACATATATATATATACACATATATAATATATATATATACATATATATAGATATATATATATATATACATATATATATATATATCTTCTATATATATATATATTATACATCTATATATGTACTTATATATACATATATATATATATCTATATATATATATATATATATATATATTATTTGGGCCTGATGGTCGATATGGCCCTGCCCATAAGGCTAAGCCCATTTTTACACATATAAAACTTTTGTAATCTATCTCTAATTTTGTTGATTCTTTTAATATATAGTAACAGTTTTTACTTTTTTATATATAGATTGTGTAGAAAGAAATTCAATTAGGTCAAAATTGAGATGGATGGTACAAAATAGATGGCTGCTTAGGCTCAGGGAGGTGGAGCTGCTGCTAGAGATAGGGATTCTGGTTATTGGAGGACTGAGCTTCTTCTCTATACTCATCAGTGGATCGTCAACAATGTGTAAAAAAATTTTAAAAAAAATTCACCTTGTTCATCTATTTATGTTCAAGATTTGGATCTGAAATATAGGGTTCTTTTGTGTTTTAATCAGTTTAATGTGGAATAACCTCTTTTTTCAGATTTATTTTTTTTAAAAAAAAATCACTTGTCCAAGTGAATTAGCAGATTTTGATTACTTCTACTTGGTGGAGTAATTTCATTATAACTTCTTATATTCTTTAGATAAAATAAGTTTTAGTCTCTTACAACAAAACGTGATGTCAACATATTTAATATATTTGAGAAGCATTTAGCTAGATTGTGTTCTTATCAAGCCTTTCATTTAAAGTTGAACTTTTGTTGATATGGTTGTAGAGAATGGACGACATTAAGAAGTACTTTCCTATCTTTCGGAAACATAGGGCAGAGGATCTTTGGAAAATTGTAGTAAGGTTTGAGGAAAATTTGTGGTCTCTTTTTTATTTATTCCTTTCTATTTAATATTGCAGTATAATTATTCATGGGAAGTGTCTTTTATGATGCTGACAATTCCAATTGTTTACATTCCAATACTGCCAGTAGTAGTCAGAATTCCCATATTCCGGCTGAATAATGAAAGTTCAGGCTTTGTATTTCACATTTTCACTTGAAATTTTAAATTAAGACAAAGATACTCTTATTTTTATTGTTTTCTAATCTATTTATCTATGTTCTCAAATATCCTATATATGTGATGTCGTGCAGACAAACTGAGAATCCTCGTATTTTTATTTTTTTCGCGAAAGTATACTTTTAAGAGGACTTTGGTTTTTGTAAGTCAATCCAAACACCCATTAAGAATTTTGTTGGAATCAAACTTTCCTTTTGATATACTCTTTCTTTCCTCGTTTTTCTTTATTAAAACTACCTTTTAAAAGTGAAAATCCTAAGATATGATAATTGAACCTATATGCTATAAAATTATTTATGGACCGGAGGATAGTAACGAGGAAGAAACAGAGGAGGATGATTTGGACATGTAAAAGGAGGATGTCGTAGAGGAGGTGGTGTTTAGAAAGGAGCAGAACTATGTGCTGGAGTCGAACAAAAGAGAATGTCAAAATTGGGGAACTAAGGTATTTTTATATTTGTTATTCTACCTATCCTTTTTTTTTTTCTTCTTGAAAGTCTTTTCCATATCAATATATATATATAAATGAGGATCTTCAATCTGCCTATGTGGCATGCCTCAATGATGAGAAAAATATATATATTTTTTTTAAAAAAAATAAGGCTTTTTAGATTATTTTTTTACACTATAATTTTATGTGTATATATATATTGCTATTAATAAGTTATTTAATGAGCATTACACCTTCTAACCTTTTAATAATATATATATAACACCTAACCTTTAATTTAATAATATAACTCCTAACCTTTTACATTCATAACCTTCAAAATATTTATATATAAAATTATAACTCCTAAATATTACACCTATAAAATCCACTTTGAGATATTGCATGATGGTCATTTTATTTTTATTTTCCTTATTCTTCTTTTTTATTCCTTTGATTTGTTAATTTTTTTTTTCTTCTTTGATCTGATTTTTGCAGGAGAGGGATGTATAGTGAAAAATGTTATATATTTTGCATATTTTGATTTTGTGAGATAAAATGATTTGACATGTCTAATTATCATTATTACTTTTGTTCTATTGTAATTACATATATATTTGATATTATTAGGTTGGATTGTTCATGATACAAATCATGATTCTCTTTATTGTTTTTGAGATTTTTTTTCTTTTTTTGTAGTTTCTACCGACACTAATTGTTTTTATTCACTTTGTAAATTTGAAGAATCGAATTATGTTACGTTGAGAACATGATCCTTATTTTTTCTTCAAATCATATATAATTAAATATGTTAAATATTTTTGCTTGATTAGTTAACTATAATTTTATGTCTTTTTGTTGTTATTATTGTAAGAATTGTAATTATGTTATGTTGAGAAGGCGATCCGTCTTTCCCCTTCAAATCATATATAACGAAATATTTTAAATATTTTTGCTTGATTAGTTAATTAATTTTATGTATGTTTGTTGGTATTATTGTATGGATTGTTTATAGTTCTCCGGTTAAACCTCTGATGCAATAAGAGTTGATTGGTTCTTTATCAGATTAATTAGTTAATTGAAAAAACGCCAATATATCTTATTTCTAATTTCGTCTAACAATATCTAGCTATAAAAATGTTATACAAATATATAATAAATATAAGTAATAAAAGAAGTAATATAACACATCTCAATATAAATTAAGTAAAATACTAAATACTTAAATACAAATATTATATGGCTAAGAATCAAATAAATTGATTCCTCTTATAATTTCGTATCTCACAATCACATAACAATGATATGGTAAAAATACATAATTTTAACGTTGCATTATTTTTTATATTATTTGTATATAAAAATTATTTATAGGCCAATATTTCAGAATTTTGAGAATTTAATCAATAAAAAATTAATATTTTTTAATTTTATTTTAAAATATTCGTACTATTACTTTTTTTTTTTGGTAATTTCAAAATTGTTATTCCTTGTGATTAACTTTTTAATTCTATGTCCCTTTTTAAATTTGTTTTTAATTAATTTTTCTCTTAATAGATATCTCTTATAATATAAAATAAGAGAAAAAGTATACATTGTTCCAAATAATAGTAATTACTAAAAATAATGTTTATTATTAGAAAGAATATTTGAAGACTTTTAATAATTTGAAATTTCTAAAATGAGGTAAAAAGAAAATATGTCATATAATAAAATAAATCATAAAAATGGTGGAGGATTTTTACTTAAACATATTTTTGTTTATCAAAAAAATATGTCACATTTTTTTTACCTTTTATATGTTTATATATTTATTTTTAATTTAATTTTTATCATAAACTCACACCTCTTCATCTTTCATAACCTCTATACTTAATTAATACTTATTAGTAATACCTATAACTTCCAACTTTATACCTTCATAACCCCAAATTACTTAATGTTTAAATTGTGACATCTTAAAAGCGCATCAAAAAAATATTTCTGACCAAATATATTTATGTTTAGCTTATTTCCTCTACTTTAATCTTGTAATGCAAAATCTATCGACAAAGACTTCTTTGTATAATTATTTTTACTTCTAATAAGAATGACACAAAATAAGATCTATAAAAGAGAATAATTGATTTGTTTTTTTGCATGAAACTATAAAAGCAAGATCATTACTTAAGTAAGACAAAAAAAATTCTTGAAAATATTAAAATGTATTTGTAGATACGCTTAGCGGGGGGAGATAATTAAAATATTATGAAGTTATTTTTAAATTTTAAATAAAATATGAATCATGAAAAGTAATATAAAAATTAACTAAGAGAATTCATTTAAACATTTTGATTAAATTAATAAAAAGCTTAAGACAAGCTAATTTGATTATGTTAAGATTTAATGCTAATTGTTACTGTTTTAAAAAAGTATATATAAATTAGTAAAAATACTAAAGACGAGCAAACTTCATTTCTTAATTACGATGCTAATTGTTTGTGCTTTCTTAATAAAATTAAATAAGCAAAGACTAAAAATAAAAATAAAAAAAGGGAACTAAAAAATAGTGTTGAAATAAATTTTTAAAAAAACTTAGAATTATAAAAGAAAATTTATCAAGGAAAAATTAAAACAGATAATCATTTCAAATATACTTATTACTTAACCATTCATCCTCCATTATAATGATTCTAAAAGTTTACTTAACTTTTTCTCCTACACTTTAATTATAAGAAAATATTATTTATGTTATATTATAAATATTCATATTGTTTGTGTATGTTTTTTATGTTTACTTTTTTTAGAAAAAATTCAGGAGTCTAATTATAAGTTTTTAGTAGATATATTAATTTTTTTTTTAATCTTAACATAAACCTTTTTATCATTCATCTATAATTGTTCATTTATTACTTATTTTATTATGCATTTTATAATAATATATTATCTTTATGTTAATTCTATATCACTAAAAATTATTTTACCGAACTAAAATCATGTATCACTCATTTCCTTCCAAAGAATCAATATATATATTATATATATATATATATATATATATATATATATATATATAATTATATATATATAAAACTTTATATTTAATATATAAATATTTAAGTATTTTTTTAAGTCTTCAAATTATAGGTAGCTTATCTATTACGAATAATTTTTCATATTTTTAAGTCTGTTTTTGAATTTATTACTATTTTAATTCTTTTGATATTTTTTAAAAAAATTTTAAAGACTAAAAATCTCACTTTAAATTTTTAACAACATCAAAGTTAACCATATTTAATTTTGAGAACTCATTCAAACGGATAATGAAGTCATAAATTGTTAATTATATATTATATAACTAACATAAAAGAATAGGTACTATTCAACAAAAAAAGTATACGTATTTGACCGTACATATATTTATTTTTTGATAAAACTAATTCATGAATTGAGCTGAAATTACAAAGCTAAATGATAAAATTTATTAACTAATCTATTTGGAATTGAAAATTAAATAAAATAAAAACTTTTAGACACCGCGCGTAGCGCGCTAACTTTACTAGTTACAAATAAAATAGAAACACAACATTAAATCATTGATTCAATTGTGGATAATGATACAAATTGGAGTTTTGCAATTGCTAAGTTGAGTAGCTAGCATAAATACACAAGGGCATTTATTTACATTTTGTTGTTCGACTCTCCAAATATAATTTTTTTTATCCTTTCTTCTGAATTAATTACTACTCCATAGCTTGATGACTCATAAGGCATTTTTTGTTCTCATCAATATTAAGATATCTCAATATGAATGCACATTCTAATGATCAATATATTTTTTTTAGCTTCGAATATTGAATAAATAATAAATATAAAATTCAAATTAAAAAATATTTAAGATTCAAAATTTTAATTAGTAAAATTAAAACTCTATGTGATAGATAATATATTTATATATATATATATATATAATATATATATATATATATATATTCGAGTGATTGTAAAATGGTTTTTTCATAAGTGGTGGGGGTAATGGTTGGTGCTACTTGTTAATCATTGTGCTGGTAGAGGTGGTTGTGTTGATGTGTTGGTGGTAGTTGTCATGATAGAGTTCATTGTTAGTAAGAATTAATAACAATAGTTCTGGTAGGGGGGGATGTCGTTTGTGAGTGCAATGATGGTTGGCGACGGTAATGGTTGTGGTGGTATTTGGTGATTGTGAATGGACTGAGATTGAATACACACGAACGAATACCTCCAAATAAGATCTCAATAACTAAGACCTATTTAGATCAAATAAGTGCTTAAATTTAATCTAAATAAATGCAGTAAATAACATTATGTTTGAGCACTCATACAAAAATTAAATACAAACAAAGGAGACCTAAAAATGACACGTTAGAACACATTGTCTCGTTATTATGATCATTTTCTTTTTTCTGTTTCTAAGGATTATATCAATCGAAACCGACTGTTTTTCTCATGCTTTGTGCATGTCGTGGATTGTCCTTCCGGAACATTTAATAAGATCATTTGCAACCGAAATGTGAGTTATCTTTGGGTCGCAAATTTGTGGAGCATTTGATTTGAATTACCTTTTGAATAATTATCATAATAATGAGGTACTTGAAGCTGCCTGAGGTTTCAGAAGTCATACTTTCTTTTTTCCGTTTCGAAGGATTATATCAATCTAAACCGACTGTTTTATCATGGTTTGTGAATGTGGTAGACTGTCCTTCTGGAACATTTAGTAAGATCATTTGCAATTGAAATATGAGTTAACTTTGGTCAACAAATTTGTGGAGCATTTGACTTGAATTGACTTTTGAATAATTATCATACTAATGACGTAGTTGAAGCTCGCATGACGTTTGAGAAGTCATAATCTTTTCGAGGGCATATTTCCTATTTATTATTATTATTTACTTTTTTCCCTGTTGTAAGGATTATTGCAATTGGAACCAACTTGTTTACCATGCTTCATTCATGTTGTATATTATGTCATTTCGAGATAATTAAAAGGAGAATGTGAAACTGAAGTATGGGATTAATTTTGATTGAGGAAATGCTTCTATCATTTGACTTGAATTATCTTTTGAATGCGTATCCTCGTACCCTCTAGAGGTAACCCCTAACACCTCCTCACTAGTTTCTCTATTTACCTCTATTCATGTGTCCAAATGATCTAGTCACGATTCCTTAAACATAGGTCACCCCCATGTTTATCAAATTAATTCATATAGCGCACGGTATAAGCTTTTAGGTGGAATATTTTGCACCCAACCCTAAATCAATTGATATGTAACCAAATATGCCATAATAGTTGGTAAGAGGCATAACAGTGTTATTCTATACACTATATCATATCCTAGACCAAAACTTAATTTTATTTTCATAAGAAGTGATTTAGCTATTTATCAATGATATTCAATGTCAAACTATCTAGCTTGAGTATAAATCAACATTAGTGAAATGAAAGATCTTTATGTGAAAATAATGAATGTCAAAGACATTATTACATTAGTGAGAGTTATGTCTCTCCTTGTCATATCCTCTTCATATCCCTCCCAAGTCCTCTCTCTCTCTCTCTTCTCTCTCTCTCTCTCTGCCTCTCTTCTCTCTCTCTCTACTCATATATATATATATAATAGATATATATATATATATATATATATATATATATCTATATAGATATATATATATAAGTTCACCTACCATTAGATTAAAATAGTGTCATAACATATAACTTTGATAGTTGAAAATTAAAGAAATAATGAACAAAAAAGAGACACTAATGATTATCTATACTAATTACAAGTTAACTTATAATGAAGATCCCTTTTTTTGCCAAAAGGTCTAGAATGTTACATTGCTCGTGTGATTAAAATTATTCTTTCAGTTGATGGACTAAAAATATGAATAATTCATTTTTAGCAACAATAATTCTCAATATTAATGTATGTTAAATTTCCCCTTTTTGTTATTAGAGCTTTGTTGTTTCTCAAGAAAAAAAGTTGCATGACAACCATAAGTGAGAAAGACAAATTCCTTAGCAGTAGTGGTGATGATGGAAACTTTTGAAGTTATTTTTATTTAAAACTCACCTAAAAAAAAAAGAGAAGATTGAGAAAATGTGAAGAAACTAGCTTCATTGATAGAATCAACAACGGCCTAACACTCTTATTATTCAAATCCTTTCTCGATTGTCCATATTATATGCCTTTAGAATAACTATTCCCTCTAAACATAGGAAAGACTTCGGGACTTCTGTTGACAACATTGTTAATGAAAATAAGGAGTATTGTCATTCACATGGTTTGGGGGTACACAAATTCATTTCCTTAACGGACAATAGAAGTCCAAAAGAATTTACAATGTCTAGAGAGAATAGATATTTTGAAGGCATCTTTTGTGGTAAATGAGAAAGAATTTGAACAATAATAGTGTTAGGCAACTGACTGATTCAACCATTGAGGTTAGTTTCTTCACATTCTATGTCAATTTTTTTGATGTGATTTGTCAATAAAAATAACTTTCAGAATTTCAATCATCACCACAACTACTAGGGAATTTGTGTTTCACACTCATGGTTGTCATGCTACTTTTTCTTTTTTTGAGAAACAACAAAACACTAATATCTAAAAAGGGGAGAATTACCATACATAAATAATGAGGGTTATTGTTTCTTAAAATTAAATATTCATATTTTTAGTCCATCGATAGAAAAAATAATGTAAATAAGATAAGCAAAGTAACATTCTGGACCTTTTGGAAAAAAAAAACATCTTCATGATAAGTTTACTTGTTTTTTTCTATAGACAATTAATGGTGTATCATTTTTATTTATTGTTTCTTAATGTTTAACTAACAATGTTATATTTTATGATACTACTTTTTAAAGTAATTTTATGTGACACTTTTGCATATATGTATTTAAATTAAAGAATTTCTTTAATATATAGGGGTCATGAGAGGGAAAATGAATGAGGATATAACAAGGTGAGGAAAATAACACTCACCAATAAATTCTCTTAACTGACAATTCATCTCTTTAGATGTAAAACTGCATATATATAGTAAACACACATATGACTATTATATATAGATCAATCTCTTTAAGATATCACATGTTTATAGTGACCATTTCTATTTTTCATGAGAACAAACAATATAAATGAATTCTGAAGAATCTCCTAGTTCTTTAATATATTTTGAGTAGATAATATGCACATCTTAAAAATTCCATTATCTTTCGTGATTAATATGTAAATAATATTTTATCAAAGTGGTAATTTTTAAACAGAGGGTTAACCCTAGTCCCCTATCGTATCACTGAGCTCGAGAGAGTAAGTTGGGTCAGGCGTAGGCTAGCCTTTATTATGCAAATGGGTGTCCAAGAGGACCACATTTGAAACGTGGCAAGTTTCTGAGAGGGAACTTATTTCTATCTAAAGTTTAGGCTAGTTACAGTTATCTCACAGATTTCTTATCAATCATGTATGCAACTACTTATCTCAACTTGTATTGCAGTCACACCCCAAGAACTTTTCCCTATACTTGATTCCCTTTCACATTTCTACAATAATAGTGCAAAACTCGCCAACGATATTTGACACTTTGTTGTCACCCCTTTAATTTACTATATTTTTATTCATTATTCTCGTTAGATATGACTAATTAGAATTAAATTCTAATTTAACTACATTTTATCGGAACTACTCTCTTCGGACAGGACCTCAACCCTTTGTTGGGTTATAAAACTACCGACGATAAGAGACACTCATACCGCAGGGTAGTGTTGTTGGCCATAATAAGAAACAAAATGGTGCCACTGCCGAGGAGTGGTGTCACGTGGAAATGCACTTCAGTAGAGCTTTGATTCTTATTTGTGGTAGTCTACTTACTTATTTTTTTATTTCTGTTTTGAGTGTTTGAGTTTTAAGCCGGAACTATGAGTGTAAATAACAGTAACGGTAACCAGGTGGCCTACCAAGATTACTTCGATAACATAACCAATGTCAAAGAGCCAAATTTCAACGACCCCCATCTCATGGGAGGTATTGGAGCCGTCATCTTACCCTAGTCGAGGGGAATACAATGATCCATAAAACGGGCACTATGTTGCTTCTCATGCAACTAAAACCAATCTTAAATGGATTGGCTCATGAGGATTCCCTTGAGAATCTTTAAAACTTTGTAGATGTTTATGGGCCATTCTCTTTCAAATAGCATCTCTCAACGGTATAACTGGGAAGCTCTTTAGTTTTTAGTTGAATTAACCTGAAATTTCATCACTTCATGTGAAGAGATGGTTACCGCATTCAGTTTGCGATTTTAGCCTCCCTTGAAGATAATGACTAATCCAGATAGCATTCAAAGCTTTAAGAGCGTGAATGGAGAGCCTTTGTACGAAACTTGGCTAAGGTTCAAAAAGATGGTCCTACAATTCCCAACCCATGGTTTACCTAATAATGTGCTCCTTCACTACTTTTACCGCAGTTTAGATCGGTAAACAAAGGTTTCTATGAACAACTCTCACTTGGAGGCTAATGCAGCAACTATGCGCAGTAGAAGCTTAACTTTTTTATGGCATGACAACCATCAAAAGGGTATGGTACACTCGCGAGTATGGGGTCTCTCCTATCACATTTAAGCTATGGAAGGAGAAGATTTAAAAGGAAAATGAGAGAGAAAAAACATGGCTAAGATTATGACACATCCTCATATTCTTTCAAAGAACGTCATAGGGGCTTTTGCCCGTAGTGCGAATGTCGTGGGGGTCGAGAGCACAAGTCTTGAGGAAATGAAATTTCAAGCTATGTATAAAGAGGAGGTAAGCTTTCTATCCAATCAAGGCGGTGGCTATTGATCAAAATACCCTAGACAAAGTGGAAATCAAGGTTGGTGAAGAGATGAAGGCTGGAAATATAGAAATCCTGAATGGAGAGACCGTAGTCCGAATTGGAAATATGGGGAGAAGGATAGATATGTGCCTCCGTAGAAGCATAAGAAGCCCAAAGATTTAGACGGATGAAGGTCTGAGGACATGCTCTTGCGTATCCTCAACAAAGTTTAAGTGTCGGACAAGATGCTGAAATGTATGAAAGAAGATGCATCCACCCTTTGCTAGAATGCACTATTAATTCAATTTCAATAAAGTAGTTAGATACCAAATGATCATTCCCGTCTCATCTAAACCCGAGACAACAGGTTTTTTTTCCTAGTTATAATATATATAACCCCAAGAGTGAGGTTTGATAGTTTACTTGTGTCGTGACACGATATTAACTAAACCATTGTTCGGGAGGCAACTATAAACCTTATACTTGCTTCTTGTTATATTAATAAAATAATATTGTTCTTTATACACTGTGCAGAAGTAGGAAAGTTATTGAAAAAGAGGATGCAGGTAGCAAAATGTATTGCAGGCAAACCGCCGACTTGATCGGTGAACACGACCTCCTCCACCATATTACTAAGGGAAGTCCATCTTGGACCTTTTAAAAATCAGCAGTTTGTAGAAAATTATTGCCAACATGTTTGCGATATCTATGATCACCACCATTCGGAACCTTACATGAGTTGCAAAGTTTGTCACATTCGTAGAAGACACAAACTACTTTGCGCTTTGTTGAGTGAATGGGCGAATCTCACTAATATCGCCGAAAGTACTGAAACTTGACGGTCACTGCGAGTGGGAGGTTTTAAAACCCTTTTTCGATAATCTCTCTCACATTTCCCTCAGCACAAACTCACACTAGTAATCTAACATTATATTTTCACGCCCTTTTAGTGTATTTTATTTGTCAAATAATGCTCTGATTCGTATTACATTGGTCCCTAACACTTCTTTGGTATCGGAATTAACATTTAAGGTAACCAAAACCCTCAGTTGTTTGATTAAAAATTTTACTTATTTGCATCATCATATATTTTGTTAAATCTTTGTTGAGTAACTGAATTGATGTGAAGAAAATGATATTAATTATTATTCGGTGCTTCTTGGGTAATTGGTATCAACTCACTGAATTGGGCTTTGAATTAACTTTTTATGTGTTGAAATCTATGAAATGCTATAGGACTTGGTCTAAGTTTGTGTTTAAGATGCTTGAATTTCTTTATTAGGGGTTGTAAAATTGAATTTGAAAGAATGCGTTGAAAATAGGCACGTTGGGCTATTTGGTGAGTTGATTATAGCTCGCCCAACTATTCCACAATTCGCGTAGAGTCTCCATTTTCCATTTAAATTAGTGCCATTATCATAGTGATGATCTACCTTTTGTCGAACAAGATTATGGCACTGAATGTACTTGGCGACAGACTAAAATACCTCTTGTTCTCCCTTTGTATGCACCCTTGTACCATCGGTGCATCATTTTCAGCGCATCGTGTAAATAGATAAGCACACCACCAATTAATTGGGTGAATCATTTTCCGAACCTTGACGTCGCTCCTACAGTTAAAAGTATTTTCTAATTTTTTCTTGAAGTCTTTTACAGAAATGACTATACCAAAAGTTGCAGGAAAGAGAAGCCCACCCCGATACGTAATAGCATAGGAATTCGAAAGAAACAAAAATATAAAAGAACTGGCAAAAGAATGTAAAGAGAGAAAGAAAGCAAGTGCTCGCAGGAAGATACCTGTTGGTCACACTATTCCTTCATGGAAACGTGAATTCTATGCAGGTGTAGATGACTTTAACTATGCCCATGAATTAAACTAAATTATTGCTTCTAACATTGCTGCAGAAACTATGGATTTTGGATAAAATGAGAACCGAACTGATAACTAGGGGACCGTTGTTGTATTCCAAGCTGATGCATTAGGCACTGATGTCCCAAAGGATGAAACAAACATATAAACATGATCCCCTCTTTACCTCCCTCACTAATTTTCTTTACTTTGGTTGTTGAATGTTTTATCACTTACATTTGACGACAAACACATTTTTGTTGTGGGATGAAGCTCACCTTTATTTGCTTGTGATGGATATTTGTGTTTTGTGTGCACGTGGATCGTCTTTTTTATTGCATTTTCAAACATCTGGGCAATTAGTTGAGCCTATGTCTCTTTTTGTGTTAATTGCAAAAGGTTTTCCTTTTAGAAAAGTTTTCATTTTAAAAATATTCTCGCATCTTGTGTTGATAGTGATTTTTCTCCTACGAATTTAGGTCTCAGTTTCAATCAATGCTGATGAATTGAATAGTGCTCTTGATTTGAAAAACATGAATGTACGGCTACAATGAGACTAAATGAATTAACAAATGCAATATGTGAACTCTTTTAATCTCGTTGTGATTTGCCATGTATAAAATTGATTTGTCTTTATGATGATCATTGCACACTAGCAAAAATGTGTACTCTTTTTTGGCTTTTGTATCGATACCTTGTATGATGATCTTACTTTTAACCATGCATGAATAACCTAGAATTTTCCTAGTTAGTTTGATTGATTTGGAAAGATGCTGCTTTGAAATGATCTTAGGAAATTTTAAAGAGTGTGACCAAATTTGACATACATCTCATTTGTGACCTTCATGTGAGCGTGTGAAACTCTTTTAACAAACCTTGAGCTTACTCTTCTTCGAAAGAAAACTGTGAAAACCTAGACCTTTATTAATCACCACCAATAATCCTCATGACTTTTATTGAATGAATCGACAACATAAGATAAAAGCTTCAGTTGGACTATGGTGAAAAGGGGAAGGAGAATGCAACAAGTTCAAAAAAGTCTCTTTAAACCATGGTATTACAATGCAACGGAAACACTTAAAAAACATAGAAGAATGAAAAATAAAGATTATTGAATAAAAGTCCAAAAAAAAATTGGGTTTCTAATTAATCCATGGAAACAAATAATAGGATGACATGGAATCACAAGAAGAAATTGAGAGACGAAGGTAGAGAACAGGAAGTGTGTGTGGGCTTCGCATTTATGAGGAGTTTAAGTCACTAAGTTAAATTTACCGTACCTTTGCACTCAGATCCAATACA
>JAKWJD010001270.1:0-47463 GCA_027705065.1 Solanum peruvianum | reverse complement strand
ATCTTGACACAATGTTTGAAATAATATATCATTAAAATTCAAGCAAAATGGTTGTAATTTAATGATTTTTACTTGATGAATTATCAGTGTTATTTGAAATTCATACATATATGCAGATTTGTTTTTCAACCATAGTTTATATTGAAGTTTCAATTAAATTCAATAGCTTTTGATTAAATTCAGCTCATACATTGCAGGACTCATTTAAAATGATACTCCAAATATAATTTTCTTTATAACCAAAATCCGACTCAAAATCTAATTATAAATATAGTAATTCCACCGTTACAACACAGCACAAGTTGATTTCCTACTACTTAATTTGCAGTGAAGAAGGTGTATGCATACATGGTCGGTGTGTATATATTAAACGTTGTATGACCATGAAATTATTTTCCTCCAGTTCAATATATTTTGGTCACAAGAATTTGAAATTCATTTTTTAAAAAAAATTAAGAAATATAAAAAAAATAAGGAGATTATTAAATATAAAGAGAATGAAAATGGATATATATAGTCAAGAAGAAAATATGTCTTGATGATCAATTAATAATGTTAGTCATGTGGTAATTAGGGTGTTCGAAAGAAACCGATCAATGGAGAAAAACAATTAACCAATGATTTAATTCAATACTAATTAAATATTTGTTTCACAATTGATTTGACTTAATTTTTTTTTTTTTAAAATATTGAAACCAAACAAATGGGCATTATATGCCAATTTTATAAACTTCTTTATAGTAAATTTTGTGAGTTTTTCATAATTTGTCTTTCTTAAGTACCATATTTTTTCAAGTTTGACCTAACAATAATGTATGCTATAATAAGTCATTATAGAATTATAGCCCATAATTAAACATCTACTAACTCAAATAAAGGCTAAGTCAAGCCATATTCATTTTCCCTATCGTTTTATTAATTTGACATATTTATAGATTCTTATTATTTTTTATTATTGATAACACTATATTTTAGCATAGTGTTTATGTATCATACAAAAAATTGATACCAGAAATATTTGGAGACCAAAAAATAGATGGAGGATAATTTTATACTAATTTAAATAATTGAAGGATATTTTATGTCTTTCTCTTAAATTACGAAGTAACATAACATAATTTTGCTGTTGATTTCTTGGATTTGAAACACAATAAAACCCATTCTTCGTTCGAACATATCTGATATGGATATGGTGGTGAGCAAATATATTAGAAAATGTGTTTTCTACAATTGAATATAGCAATTGAAGGTTGATCGAAAACTTGCGAAATGCAAACAATAAAGTAACCGCCATAGCTTATAATTATGAAAAAATGAAGAAATTATGGAATTAACTTTCAGGCATATTTCAACTTGCTAAGAATGAAAAATCACATTCCTGCCACTATATCCAATCACATTGTAGACATTAAAATTTTATGAGACTCTGTAAGACGTGTTCAATTCAACTTTGGATTAATTCTACAAAGTTGTTTAGTTTCAATTATGATCCTTGGAGGAACTGAATAATAAACTTAGTTCATGTATATATAAAGGATACTGTATATAAAGACATCTTGGATATTTCATAAATTGATGTAATATTCATAAAACGTTCATCCAAATCATCTTAATTCAAAAATATGTCAACTAACGACTCTTAACTCATGGATGAATCAAATCATCTTAGAAGAGTAGTATAACTGTTAGAACTGATTGTAGATTAAAGTAGTACTATATATACATAATATATATATATATATTATATATATATATATATATTATATATATATATATATATATATATATTATATATATATATATATATATAAAGAGTAGATATTGAGTCCACCATTAACTTTTTTCGTGCATATTATTTTTTATATTTTAAACCTTTACCGAAAATGTTAACATGTGTGTGAAGTTAAACGCGGCGAATTGGTGCGGAATTTGTCAAAAAACAGAAACCTACAAGTGACCTCTATAGAGAGCTGTTTGTTATTCCCAGAAAAAAATGGCAATATTCAACATGTTTTTTTTTTTTTTCTTTTTCTTTTTTATGACATAATCATACAAAAAATGTTCATTTTCACTGACCCTTTGATGACAGAAAGATCGTCTCTTGGACATTCTAATCATCAATCTCATTTTTCAGTTTGTCCCTTTCTCTTGACAATCATTTTTATTGTTTCTGTTTCCTTGATTCCTTGATCATTCTTATTCTATATAAATATATATTGTTGTATGTCTCGTTACACCTGTACTGTAGTCATCCCCTTTTTTACCTTTCGTCATCTATATTTAGATCCCTCTCGATAGCCTCTCTCGATGTATCTAATGCCCCGTTCACACAACTCATGACTCGCTCATGACCGAGCCACAGTGATGATTTCGCATTTAGCACAACTTAATAATTTTAGCTCAAATTATATATTAGAGTTTAAAAAACATTTAACATGTGTGTCAATAATATTTTAAAGTAAAAACCTAATAAGATGAGAGAAAAAGAAATATTAACATTAACAATAACATATTCATCGAAATCCCATAAAGTGTTGTCTATATTATTAAAGGAAAAGTTTGGAGATCTATCAATTGAAGATTTATATTTTCATAGCATAACACAATAGAATCTACGGTGAGAGACTGTTTATCGAGTAATTTTCTCAGTACAGTTTTCTGTTTTTTTTTTTTTTTTAAATATGTAGGCAATTGGTCATATCATATAATAACGTGTTTATTTTAATTTATTTTATGTATCGTCTAATTTATCATCATATAATTTGCAATTATAAATTTTCCTATAACACCCTAATTACTTTTGAATGCGTAACTTCTTAACCTGAATATTTTTTACTAGCCAACATTATACTTACAATAAATTTGATCTAACCATCACTATATAAACCAGAATCATGTTCCCAAAAATTGAGGAAGGAAACAAAAACGAAGTTCAATAATCTCAACCTACTAATAGAAGTACAAGAAACGTGATCATAAATAGATCACGGCTTGGAAGGTTAGTTTTATTGGAACTCAGCATGAGACAATGCACCCTTAAAACACCTGCAGACGTGAGAGACGGTTGTCACAAGCATTTAAGAATGTACCTTTTGATATATCTAAGGGATGGAATAGTCTTAACTTACCTTAACTCTTTAAAATACTTATGCATTAGTCAGTACTTTAATACGCTACAACTCAAATTAAATAGTTAAGCGTTACTGAACGACGTCTTTCACCAATATGGATTGTGATGCATTAATAAAACTGTTTCACCCTTAATAAGATGTTTCGAATTAAAATCCTGAATATGCAAAAAAATTTGTTGGGGGCACACTCTCGAATTGGCTCTGCAGCGCACGATTTAAATTTAATGAGAGCTCTAGACATCAAACGAAAAATATTTTCTATACCTATGCCGGCATTTAGGCATGAACTTGAAATCATTAATTTAGATAGCTAGAGGTTAATTTAAAATTGACAATGTATTTATACATACCATTTAAATTTCAAAATATATTTTTTCTCGTTAACATAAAAAAGACCTACAAGTTGTGAATACCAAAACTTTTCCAAATTGCACTTAAAGATTTGTGTCTCAAATGATAGTGCTGCCGCCAGAGATAACTCTGGTTCGTAGAGGTGGACCCACTCTTTCGGAGGGGTGCACGTGCACCTGTTACTTCGGAAATATATATATATATATATATATATATATATATATATATATATATTGTGAAATATGATATAATTAACTGTGCACGGTGAAAATCATTGTCATTGTACCATTCACGAGACCTGGATTCAAATCTAGCTAGAGTAAATATTTCACTCTTTTTTATTTTAAGTTTATCTTAAAGCTTATATTTAAGCTAAGGCAATCTCGATAGCACCCAAAATCTTCAAATTCTAGGTTCAGCGATGGTCTTTGGCATATATCCTAAACTCTGTTCAACGTTTTTTAAGTCTTCCTCTCACTAGATCGCTCCACAAATTCATAATTATATGACACGTGTTGAAGAAATCTTGAAAATTGATGGAACATGTCGAAGGAACAGGTCCATTGAAGCAGACTGACGAGTTAGAGTTAGAGTCATATTAGGACTAGAATACTAAATCATAAGTTATGTATGACTAAACTACAGTATATTGTAGGAGTTCGACTAGGATAAGGTATTTGAGTTATAATACAAAACTACTCATTTAAATAATTGTGTTTTAGTAGAATTTCTAGTATAACTCAACATTATTTTTATCGAATACATCCTTGATTTCTCAGAGCAATAAAGTGTTTCCTCTCTTTAACGTATTAAATCAAAACGAAAACAACCACCCTATCAAACTGCAATGGCTCCTTCTACCAACTCTTCGACCTCTTTACTTCGTCATCTTGTTTTGCCCTGCTCCATTAAACATAAACCCAAACTATCTTATATGGAGGACACAAATATCTCAGTTGATTCAAGTGATAAGATCAACCTGACTCATCACAAAACCACCTAAAGATATTTGTTCCTCTAAACAGACTACTGAGAAAATTATAGCAGGCGAGAGGGGTGCAGAAGACATCCAGATTGTTGATGACTAGGAAGAGAAGGATGTGTTACTAAGGAGTTGGATCTCAGGCATCTTGACAGAAAAAAACATGTACCTGATCGTAGGTTGCTCAACATCCAAAGAGATGTGGGAATTCTCGGAAGAAGCTTACTTCAAGCAAAAAAATATAAGGAGTTCTAGCTCAGGGTAACAACAGCAAAGTGTGAAGCAAGGAGCCAAACAATTGACGAATACATTAAGGAATTCAAAGGCATATGTGATGGCCTTGCAGCCATTCAAAAGTCTGTAGATGAAAATAGCAAAGTGATTAATTTTGCTAGAGTCTAGGTCCTAAGTACAAGACCTTCAGGACAGTCATGCAAGGTAATGCACCATATGCTACTCTAATCAGTTTGTTAATGCTCTAAGGAGTTTTGACATGAGGGAGGATGAAGAAGAAGTGACCCAACAAAATCATAACATGACATTCTCTGCCCAAAGAGGCATGGGAAGAGGAAAATACCCTCAAAGAAAAGGAAACAATAACATCATATCCCCAGAGGAAGAGGTTTCAAGTTTGTTGGACAAGGAACGGGTTCTATAACAGCAGAAACGGAGTAGGTCCTCAGAACAGTCCTTCAAGTGAAAGTCATGAGAGGAAAATACTAATGTGTGTCAAATTGTGGTAGGAATAACCATACTACTCATAAGTGATTTTACAGGTGGAATTACTCTTACCAAGCCACGGATGAGCTACTAAAAGCATTGGCTGCTACTGATTTACAAAACACTATCGATGACACCTTGTATGTCGACTCAGGAGTAAGTAGCCATATGGCACATAAATCAGGTATCCCAGTTGATCTTAACTACAATGGACTAGATAAAATAATTGTTGGGAATGGATCAAAGTTAGACATAACTCGTGTTGGAAATATATCCGGAACAAATCTAAAGTTAAAAGAAGTTCTTGTAGTTCCTAAGATCAATAAAAATTTATTCTCAATTAGTAAGCTTGCAAAGGATAATCATTGCACTCTTGAATTTGATGAAACTACATATGTTGTAAAGGACAAGAGGACAAGGACACTGCTGGCCAAGGGATCTAAAAGGAATGGACTCTATGCTTTGAAAGATAACAATCTCTATGTTTTAGCTGGTGCACACAATTGGAACACGTCAGACAACATGTGACATACTAGATTAGGACATCCTAATTTGAAGTCTTTAAAAGTTTTGAGTAATATTATAGTTGCATCAATATTAGTAGTTGGAGTAAAGTGCCTACTGTTTGTTCTAGTTGTCAGATGGGAAAAGTTATAATCTTCCATTTGGTTTAAGAAATAAAATTGAGAAAGAACCTTTATTGGAATTCGTTATGACTGGTGGGGACCTGCGCCTGTCGAATCTTCCCAACCTACGAAATATTATGTCATTTTTGTTGATGATCACACAAGATATATATTGATTTATCCACCGAAAAAAAATCTAAATTTTTTGAGGTTAAATAAAATTCTAGAAAATAGTGGAAAATAATTTTCTAAAGATATTAAGATTTTTAAGTGTGCTAGAGGTGGTAAGTTTATCCAAACAGACTTCATTAAGCATTTTGAAGATTGTGGCATTGTGAGACATATTTCATGTCCCAACACACCTGAACAAATGGAGTTGCAGAGAGAAAACATATGCATATTATGGAGACTTGCTTAACTCTACTAGTTCATGCTACCTACTTTTTTATTTCTTTGGATTTAGGCTTTCCTCACTACAATATTCCTCATCAACAGATTGTCTTCCTCAGTCCTAAAGATGGTGACTCCATTTGTTAAGTTGTATGGGGAACAATCTAATTATAACAACCTAAAAGTGTTTGGGTGTAGATGTTTTTCATATATCAAGGGTAGCAACAAGTTCAGTCCCAAGAACTACCCTTGTGTATTCATAGGATACAACAACTTATACAAATGATACAGATGTTATATTTTCTCTACAATGAGGGTTTACATATCCATGCATGTTGGGTTGATGAAAACACATTACCCTATGTGTCTCCAAAGCAATCTAAAACTAACATTGATGTCTCACCTCATCTTACTACTTTTTGTTGAATCTTTTTCTAAACTGCAAGCACATGATAATTGTCATATCCGGGTTTACCCCCTAGACGTAGCCGACGTCGATGTCCTTTTGAAGGACTAAGACTAGCCTCTTAGTTTCATGTCATTACATTCATAGGCTGAAAAATTTGGAAAAATTCAAAACATTTATTATCTCTACTAGGAGATTTACATAGACCTCTACATACACATATATATATTCATATTGAATATACCTAGACCCTTTCATATAGGAAGGTTACATAACCTACTCTTATTGCACACACACACACACACACACACAATATACATATATATATATATATAATATATATATATATATATATATATATATATATATATATATATATATATATATATATATATATAAAGAGAGAGAGAGAGAGAGAGAGAGAGAGAGAAATAGTCTCAACAATTGTCTCGTCTCATACCATCTAAACGGATATCACAATATCAACATAGCCCTTACATAAATTCAACAAGATCATGTATAGGTCATACGAAATACATTATTCAAATAACAAGGAAAGAAATGATAGAGTCAATAAGCTCATAACAAAATCTAAAGCAAGAAGATGACATTGCCCTCGAAAGTTGAGGACCTACCCCACTTGGATGAAAGGAAGAATCCAAGCCTTTAACAATTTCGTCTTCCAAACTCTTCAACGACCGAAACCTAAAATGTTTGGGACAAGGGAAGAAAACAGGGTTAGTACTCCACATGTACTAAGTATGAGATCTTATGCACATACACAAGCAAAACATGCAAAATGGGACTTTTTATCAAAGCATGTCATTCTACCCCTTTTAGTGGCTTAATGCAAAGTCAAGTTAGTCATATTAATCAACCAATCATGCTAACTATCTCAACAAATAATGCTTATCCCAATACACTTGAAACCATGATTTACTACAACCCTAACATCAAGGAACAATATCACAAGAATGAATTAGAGTTAAACATATCATAATAAGTAAGACAACTATTCACAATTCCTTATCAAGTCAACAAGTGCAATGACCAAGCAAAGCCCCATAATCTTACTCAATCAAGTATCCTCAACAAGAAAACATGACTCATGTCCAACTTTACATATAGGAGCTCTTAGGCTTGCATTTCATCATGTATTATCATAATAACCCAAGGCATATTCATAATTAAACTAATCAACATATAGTATCAACAATGTGTCATGGTCATCATATATACATCTATATTGTCATAACATAAACATACATAAGAACCTCCTACTAAGACTCCCCTCAAGGCTAACTAGTGCAATGTCCAGGTAGAGTCCCATAACCCTATCTAGACTAAGCTAGACCCCTTAGGTTATCCAAGTTAGAGTTCAAGTCCTTTAATTCGTTTTACCTTTTGGGAACATCTTTCCCTCATCGACATAGACCACATGAGCTAGTGTGGAATCTGGTGTCATGAAACCCTACACCAAAAGAAGGCGGACTATTTGCCAAGGTAGTACCAAAATATAAAACATAGCAACTACGCGGATCCACTAGCTAATATTCCTATGGGGGCAACATAGTTTAACAACTAGGAGATTTAGTTGGGACCCTCTTTATGCGCCGTGCATTATAGTCTCCAATCTCGACAGTAATGTAGTGTTTCTACATTTCCTATGTGGGAAGGGACACTCCTCCATCTCGTTCACTCGGTGCTAAGCTAGAGTTCCTTTTCAAAATGTCTTTAAGCATTTAATTACCATTCATAACTTAATTTAGGCTATAGGGTCTACCCCTTGTATGATCATCATCATCAATAGCTCAAATAAGAATTGTATGAGTAAGTGCTTTCATCACAATTCATATAAGAGAAAAGACATAAAGTCACCATTGAAGTTGTCTCAGATTTTCATAAAGACGCCTTAACTTTGCAACTATCCTATTACCCTACTAAATAATTTTGAACATATATTATTATAACCATTGTTCAATCAGCCCCAAATCTTATGAAGCAAGTGAGTTCACACCCCAATCATTACATCACTCGTGTTAATTTAATTGAATTTTTTTTTCATTTTAAATTTTTTCCTTTATCTTTTTCTTTCTTGATTTCTCTCTCTCTCTCTCTCTCCCTCCTCTCTCTCTCTCTCTCTCATCTCTCATCTCTCTCTCTCTCTCTCTCTTCTCTCTCTCTCTCTCTCTCTCTCTCTCTCTCTCTCTCTCTCTCTCTTAATTTTTGAATTTTATTTTGATATATCTTAAATTTTATTTCATTTTCCATGTACCACAAGTGATAATCTATTCATTTCCTTTTTTTTCTTCCCCTCCCACCCCCCATGTCAAATTGAAACCCACTTCTTTTTTTTCTTTCTTTTTCTTCTTCTTCTCCGGTCAAATTCATTATAAAATTCATACTATTATTTAGACTTTATTGAATGATTAATAACAAAATTAATTACTTTTTAAGAAAATTTAAAATGTTGAAGGTACCATCAACTACTCATTTTTCATATATATTAGAAATGATAATTTTAAAAGAATCAATTAATTTCTCAAAAATTGAAAGAGCTTAATTGAAATCGAATAAAAAAAACTATATGATACTTCATAATCATCTTGAAATCTAATGAGTTTATCGAATTGTTCGAAATGTAAGAAATATTTAGATAAAATTTTAAAACTAAAGAGACTAAAACTAGTAGTAGTAATAAAAAAAGAAGGAAGGTGAAGTTGTGATAAAAATGGTGACATTGAAAGTAAGAACCTTCAATGAATGGAGATGACAATGAATTTTCGAAAAAAAAAAAAGAAAGAGAAAAAAAAAAAGGAAAAAAGTTAAAAAAATAAGAAAAATAAGAAAATATATTTCATAATAAAATACTTGTAAAAATAAAATTAATTTAGTTATTTTAGGCTGCTCACTCTCTTAGAGAGAGTGCACACCACTCTCTATGTAAGATGGACGAAAAATGATGTAATTATATAGATTCAAAATTGTTTAGTTGGGTAATAGGACGGTTACAAAGTTAAGGTGTCTTTTTAAAATTTCGAGAAAACTTCAATGGTACTTTTATGCATTTTCTCTTCATATAATTGAGGTTAACACATTAGCGTTTCATAACATATCAAGGCACTTTGATAGTTTTCACCATCCTTATATCACATACACCTTAATCAACCTCACAACATAGTCAAGGCATTTCAATTCATCATCATACAACCCTATAATCCTAGTATAAGGCATACTCCAATGTAATATCATGACTTAACAACAATTAATCACAATTAAAAGTAAAGGTAGAGATTCTAAGACTTACCAAGTCTTCTCATAATCTATCATCAAGGTCTTACCATCAACCCATAACTCAACCCAACTTAGGGAGTAACATCATCGTACAATGATAACCAATAGAATAACAAGGCCAATTGCTTCTCTATATACAATTCATCTTTAGATCACACTTGAGACAAGGTACTTAGGCTAATTTCAAATTATAATTCATAACCTAAATCACATCTCATGAACTAGCATGATAGGCCTATAATTCATCTTATTTTAATCCTAATAGTACGATAGGATAGTAATCAAATCAACAACCAACTCAATTTAATGATCACAATACAATATAGGTCAAGATCACTACCTAGGGTTAGGGATAGAGGATTATATTCTTCAATTTAGACCAAATCATCAACAATTACCATAGTAAGTTGAACTACATATTAATTTACTCAATATAACCCTAAGAATTCATTAACAACTCAATCCATAACATAAATTTTGTAGTTAAATGAAATCAATAAGAAAACTCAACTTGTTGAATCCTATTTTGAAGGAACCCTTTGAGGAAAGAATCTCAAAGGTGAATAGAACCCATACCTTAATGTTTCTAAACAATTTGATGAAGAATCCACCCCTTTTTCCATCCCCAAACCCTTGTTCTTGCTAACATACAATGGTGACTTCATGTAGAGAGAGAAACAAGAGAGAAGGAAGAGAGTTTATGTTGAGAGTTGTCTTTAGGTTAATGAGGGTTAAGGGTACTTACAGTGGGGTTTAATTCACTTAATTAGTCTCCCTTTAATCCCGAACTAACCCTAAACCACTTAATTAATTAAATGAAATCATTTAAAATTTAACAGTGAAACTCGACCCTTACCGACAAGACCCCTATCAACGATCCGTTGGTGAGTCGACGGACAACCCCCCCCCCCTCTGTCCTGCACTGCGTCGTCTTGGTCAGAGACTTTGCAGGACAGGGCTTCCTCTAATTTTTCTAAGTGTGGATGATGGTGGCCTCGATGCCACGTCGAGCCACTCACGCCCCGTCAACCCCCTTCCGTCGTGTGTAACAGTAGCTAGGTATGTAAGAGCCTTCACGAATCTTTCTAAGTATGGGATGACGGTGGCCTAGACACCCCCCGTCTAGCCACACACGGACCGTCGTATGTCCCATCTATGCACACTTCTAGGCAGTGCTGCATCAAACTGCAGGGATCCTCCTCAAGGTCCCTTGGTTGGTCGTTGGGGATTCGTACCCAGAAGTTTCAATCATGAATAACTCAAACACCCATTAGATACCTTTCCACCCATTTTCTTACATTTACGACTCCTAAAAGTTAGTCAAAAAGACTAAGGTACACTAACATCCCCTTGAACTAACTTCCCAGACGTTTTTGGACATTTTGGTTCTTAAACCTCCTAAATGACCTATATTCATTAAAAATGGACTTAGAAATAGTGTTTAGACTTTATGAAACCTATGTTAGGCTTTACAACGAGTCTTAGATTTTCAAGGTGTTACATTATCTCCCCTTAGGAAACATTCGTCCCCGAATGACACTAAAATAATGAATAGACCTAAGACTAGCAGCCCAACCAATCAACAATATCCATTTAACATAAATCATATCACTTAAACAATGAAAATATCAAAACTCATATTACCACACCTAAGGCTCAAAATACTTCATCATGAGACATTTCCTTCTCACAACACTTATGAGCTCAACATACATCACATTAGTCAATTAGCACAAAGTTCAACTTAACAACATGTTACTTATAGTTTTATGAAGACTCACCATATCCAAAATGCACAACATAACTCAAAACAAGCAAAAACCAAAATTTCAAGTTTTTAATAGCAATACTACAGTGATTTCACTGTAAATCTTACTGTGAGGTTTTCAAAAATGTCCCTTTTTTTGTAACACTTCACCAAAAATCAAGAAACTTCAATTTCTAATCATATTTATATTATTAAAAAGAATGACTAATCTTAATTCTCAAAAAGATGAGGGTAACGAGACTTCATGTCGGCCTCAGTCTCCTATGTTGCACCCTCAACTAGATGATTTTTCCATAACACTTTTATGGAAACTACCTCTTTATTCCTCAACTTCTTGACTTGCCTATCAAGAATTGAACCGGGACTTCTCATAAGAGAGGTTATCCTTGACACCAAGACCCTCAATTGGGAGAATGGACTCGGGATCACCGATACACTTTTTCAACAACTTTTTCAATTCATAGGCAACCTTATCAACCCTTTGCAGAATTTCATAGGGACCCACATAACTAGGACTCAATTTCCCTTTCTTTAGAAACCTAACCACCCTTTTCATTGGTGAAATTTTTAAATACACCTTTTCACCTTCTTCAAACTCCAAACTCTTCTCCTATTATCGGTATAAGACTTTTGACGACTATAGGCCGTTTGCAACCGGTTCCTTATTATATGAACCTTTTCCAAAGTCTTATAAATAAACTCAGGACCAAGAAGCGATGGCTCTCCCACTTCAAACCATCCAATAGGAGACCTACACCTTTTACCATACAAGGCTTCATAGGGAGCCATGGAAATGGATGAATGAAAACTATTGTTGTAGGCAAACTCCACTAAAGGTAAATGTCTATCCCAACTCCCTTTAAAATCAATAATGCATGCTTTAACCATATCTTCAAGGGTTTGTATCGTACGCTCCGCTTGACCATCCGTTTGGGGATGAAAAGCGGTGCTCAACTTCATCATACTACCTAACCACTTTTGTAACGACCTCCAAAATCTAGATGTAAATTGTGCACCCCGATCCGATATGATGGATAACAGAATGCCATGGTGGCACACAATCTCATCTAGAAAGATTCATGCGTATATGAAGACTTGATGGGGATAAAGTGAGCGGATATAGTCAATCGATCCACGACCATCCACATGGAATCATAGGAATTTTGGGTCCGGAGCAAACCTACTACAAAGTCCATATTGATGCCTTCCCATTTACAAGTTGGAATTTGGATCTCTTGTAGTAAGCCACCCGATTTAGGTGATCGGCCTTTACTTGTTGGAAATTCGGACACTTAGCGACAGATTCCGCTATGTCTCTTTTTAGACCTTCCCACCAATATATTTCCCTTAGGTCATGGTACATTTTTGTCGACCCCGGATGAATTGTCTAAGATTGGTCTCTTAACCCATCTACATCGGGAACACATAATCTCCCTTGGTACCTTAACACACAATCCCCCCCTAGGGAGAATGATTCATTCAACTTGCCAAGAACTAATTCTTTCAAAGCCATTAAGGCTAAATCAATGTGTTGTTTCGACTTCACCTCAACCACTAAAGATGACTCGGAGTTATGATGAACTATGGCACCCCCATCTGGAGAACTCTCCAACCTCACCCCAACCTAGCCAACCTATGCACATCCTTGCTAGGTCCTTTTTGGATTCATCAAGATGAGATACACTACCCATAGTCATCCGAATTAGGGGCATCCACCACTACATTAGCCTTTGCGGGGTGATAAAGGACACTCATATCATAATCTTTCAACAACTCAAGCGACCTTCTTTGTCGGAGATTTGACTTCTTTTGGGTAAACATATATTTGAGACTCTTATGATCAGTAAAAACATCCACATGAACTCCATACAAGTAATGCCTCCAAAATTTTAAAGCAAACACCACGACAGCTAATTCAAGGTCATGAGTGGGGTAATTTATCTCATGTACCTTTAGTTGCCTAGAGGCATAATCTATCACCTTCCCATTTTGCATAAGAACACACCCCAAACTCACTCGGGATGCGTCACAATACACCACAAAACCCTTTGTTCCCTCCGGTAAGGTCAACACCAGAGCAAAAGTAAGCCCATCTTTCAACAATTGGAAGCTCTTCTCACATGCCTCCGGTGACTCAAACTTTTTACTCTTTTGTGTCAAAATAGTCAAAGGAGACGCAATGGATGCAAAACCATCCACAAACCTGTGATAGTAACCCGCTAAACCCAAGAAAGTCCTGATGACAGTCGGAGTCAATGGTCTAGACCAACTTTTCACCGCTTCCATTTTCCTTGGGTCTACTTCAACTCCCTCACTAGAAACTATGTGCCCAAGAAAAGTCACCGGTCTCAACCAAAACTCACACTTACTATATTTGGCATACAATTGACGTTTTTTAAGGGTTTGCAACACTAGCCTCAAATGACCCATATGATCACCCTCATTCTTCGAGTATACCAAGATATCGTCAATGAAGACAAAGACAAACAAATCTAGGTAATTTTGAAATACTCTATTTATTAGGTCCATAAATATTGCCGGAGCATTAGTGTCACGACCCAAATCGGGGACGCGACGGACACCCACATTTTCCCTCCTATGTGAGCGAACCAACCAATCTAAACCTCAACATATTAAACAAAATACCATGCGGAAAAGTTAACTCATTAATAAACATCAAACTATAAATATCCCCAAAATCTGGAAGTCATCATCACAAGAACATCTACGATCAAATTACCAAACTAAGAGTATTCTAAGAGCTAAAACAAATAAAAGCTAGTCCATGCCGGAACTTCAAGGCATTCAGACGTGAAGAAGAAGATCCAGTCCAAGCTAGAAGCATTAGCTCACCCTGAAATCCGTGTGTAGTGAGACTGGCTAGAATCGCGCGGTCGGTGAAGACGACGGCACGTTTGCTGCACTCTACAAATAACAAGGAAAGAAACAAACAAGTAGGAGTCAGTACAACCACACGTACTGAGTAGGTATCATCGGCCAACTCAGAATAGAAAACAGTATATACCAGTTAATCTCACAAATCAACTATAATACTCAACATATAGTAACAATAAGTACTATAATCATCAATAAGTACCACCAAGTTCATCTATGAGGACTCAAGCCTCAATATCATACTCATTTGTGAAATAGGTTCATTAGATTTAGCATATGAACATCTTTCAAGATTCAGAACTTATTCCCCTCGTGTCGGTACGTGACACTCTGCTCCGCTAACACTATGTGTCGGCACGTGGCACTCCGATCCTCATATACTATCCTGGTACCGGAACGTGGTACCCGATCCATATACTATCTCTGTGTCGGAACGTGACACTCCGATCCTCATATACTATCATGGTACCGGAACGTGGTACCCGATCCATATACTATCCCTGTGTCGGAATGTGACACTCCAATCCTCATATACTATCCTGGTATCGGAACGTGGTACCCGATCCATATACTATCCCTGTGTCGGAACGTGACACACTGATCCTCATATACTATCCTGGTACCAGAACGTGGTACCCGATCCATATACTATCCCTGTGTCGGAACTTGACACTCCGATCCTCATATACTATCCTGGTACCGGAACGTGGTACCCGATCCATATACTATCCCTGTGTCGGAACGTGACACTCCAATCCTCATATACTATCCTGGTACCGGAACGTGGCACCCGATCCCCTAATTCATCAAGCCTTCTTTCATACTAAGGCATCACAATTCTCATAACATAGTTCATCAAGCCTTCATTTATACTAAGGCATCACAAATCTCATAACATAGTTCATCAAGCCTTCATTTATACTAAGGCATCACAAAAACAAGTAAATTAGGGTTTCTTCAAGATTTAGGGTTCAAAAGCTTCATCATGCTTAATTCATCACAAACATATAATCACACTCATACAAGCATAAATTAAGCATATAGAAGGGTTTACAAGGTTACCCAATACATATCATTTGCTATTAGAGTTTACTACTAATAGCATAAACCATAACCTACCTTCACCAAGGATTTGTGTTCAAGCAAGAAATCTTCAAGGAAGCCTTGCTCCTTCTCTCTCAAGCGCCTCTCTTTCTCTTCTCTTTCTCTTTCTAATTTCTTCCTCAAACCTTCCTCTTCTTACCCTAAATCACAAGAATTCAAGTATCAAAGGTGATGAAACCAACCCACCAACTAACTCAAAGTTAGTCCTTTAACCCCCAAGGAATTGGACTAATAACATCAACCCACTAATTTTATAAATTAAAGCCGGAATAGTCCAAAATGCCCCTTTAAAAATTAGCCAGAAATCCGACCCCGCCTGGGGTTACGCAACCTGTGACGGTCCGTCGTGCCTGCGACGGTCCATCCTGCAGGTCCGTCGCAACGGTCAGAGACTTCATTTCCACCCAAGAGTCTGTGACGGTCCGTCGTGCCCACGACGGTCCGTCCTGCACTTCCATCACGACGTTCAGAGAGTTGTTCCCAGTACCAAATTCTCAAGAGTTGAAGTGTTTTGAAACGGGGGCTCACGACGGTCCGTCGTGACTGTGACGGTCCGTCTTGCAGGTCCATCACAGAGTTCAGAGACTCAATTTCAGCACTCAAATTCAAAATTCTAAGTGTTCTGGAACGAGACACCCTCGACGGTCCGTCGTGCCCATGACGGTCCGTCGTGGTGTCCGTCGTATCAGCCAGTTTTTCCGGAAATAAAATCTGCTACTCAAAAAGACTAAACAGGTCGTTTCAATTAGTGAGACCGAAAGACAGTACCAAGAACTCATAATGCCAATATCTAGTCTTAAAGATCGTCTTTCTTTGGTATTCCTCCCTCTCACCCTAACTTGATGATACCCTGACCCCAAGTCTATCTTTGAAAATTAACTCGCCCCTTGGAGTTGGTTAAATAAGTCCTCAATCCGAGGGAGAGGGTACTTATTTTTAATAGTGACCTTGTTGAGTTGGCGGTAGTGAATACACATTCTTAAAGACCAATCCTTCTTTTTGAAAAACAACACCAGAGCACCCCATGGAGATATACTAGTCCTTATAAATCCTTTGTCAAGAAAATCCTTGAGTTGAGCCTTTAACTCTTTCAATTCGGCCAGAGCCATCCGATATGGAGGAATTGAAATGGGATTTGTTTCCAGTAGCATATCGATACAAAAATTAATTTCCCGTTCGGGAGGAATACCGGTAAGGTCATTAGGAAAAAACTCCAGAAATTCATTCACAACGGGGACCGACTCAATAGGAGGAATTCGGAATCCAAATCTTGGACTCTTACTATGTGATAGAGACAACCCTTTGAGATCATTTTACATGATTTAGACTATATATGATGCGACCTCTAGGAATAGAATTTCCCCCCTTCCACTCAACAACGGGTTCATTTGGGAGTTAAACCTCACCACTCTTGTCCTACAATCAATGGATGCAAAAACATGCATGCAACCAATCCATACCCAAATAATATCAAATCAAGCATATGAGTTCTACTAGATCAACATAAGAAACTCTATTGGGCAATGAAATAGGACAATTTCGATAGACTCTTTCAGCAACAACTGACTCTCCCACCGGAGTAGAACACTAGAAAAGGCTCATGAAAAATATCGGGTAAAGCATCAAACTTTTTAGCTACTAGTGGGGTAACAAAGGACAAAGTAGAAACCGGATCAAGTAAGGCATACACATCAAATGTAAATATTTTTAACATACTGGTCAACACGTCGGGAGAGGTCTCTTGCTCACTCCTAGAGCAGATAGCATAGAAGTGGTTCTTCTTTGGAGCATCACTAGAAAAACTTGCTAGAGCTTGGCCACTACCCTTGTCTTGAATCTTCAAGTTTGGACAATCTCTCATTTTGTGACCACTCTTGCCACAACTAAAGCAATTACCCGTCCCCTTAAGGCACTCACCATAGTGCTTTTTACCAGACTTTCCACAAGTTGGCTTATCCTTTGGTTAATTAGAACTTTTTCCCTTCTTAAATTTAGGGTTAGACACCCTATCGCCACTAGCTCTTGGGAATTTGGTAGGGACTTGATTTGAACCTCGCTTCTTAAATTTAGGCTTATCTTGTATCTCAAGACTATTCTTTGAGGATCCTCCATCAAATGACCTAGCCCTCTTAGCATCTCTACTTTATCGCTTAGCTCTTTCCTCCTCAACCCTTCTTGCATAAACCATAAGATCGAAAATGTTTATGTTGTCATGTAGCATGAACGATTGACACTCCTCTTGTAAGTCCTCCGACACCCCCATCAAAAAATGGCTCATTTGGTCTCTAGGATCGGAGACTAAAGAAGGAGCATATTTGGACAACTTAACGAATTTGAAAGAGTACTCATGAACACTGTTCCCTCCTTGGCCAAGATTGATGAACTCCATCACTTTCTCCTCTCATCTCTCTAGGGAAGAACCAATCTAGAAAAGTTTCCTTAAATATCTCCCAAGTCACCGCACCACCCATCAACGGCCTATTATCCCTCTATTGCACATACCAAGTTTGAGCCACATCCTTGAGTTGATATGAGACCAACTCGACCTTCTCACTTAAAGTCACCCCCATAGCATATAGCATCTTCTAGACCTCATCAAGGAATTATTGGGGGTCTTTATCAACCTTAGACCCATAGAAAGTAGGAATGTTCATCCAAGTGAAGTCTCTTAGACGGGATGCCATAGTAGTGACTTGTTGATGAAGACGGGGAGCAACATCCCAATTGGCTTGTGCCGTCAAAGCTTAGTCTTGAACCGCTGCGGGTTGTGCTTGAGTACTCATGGATTGTGCCATTTGATCAAGAATATCCCTCATCTCCGCCTCCGTCATAGGTGGATGGTTAGTCGGGGCTTGATCAACATTAGCATTTTCTCAAGTGGAGGAACTTACTCATCATGGGGAGGAGCTGCCGCATTAGCAACTTTCTCCTCAAGTCTTTAAGCCGCATTTCTTCGAGTATTCATACTTCATATAACCACAACAATAGAATTAGATGCAAGGCCCACCATAAGTATACTCTATTGGCACGATATAAGATTTCCAAGGACAAGCTCGGTTCCTAAACATCATATAGGTTCCTACTCATAAGTGTGGCGCGCTTCACAAATATGAATACTAACCGACATAAATGTGGTAGAGAGAGACATAAACTCAACGGTATTCAACCTCATGCTCTGATACCAAGTTTGTCACATTCAATTTTACCCGCTAGACGTAACAGGCGTCGATGTCCTTTTGAAGGACTAAGACTAGCCTCTTAGTTTCATGTCATTACATTCATAGGTTGAAAATGCGAAAAATTTAAAGTTTTATTATCTCTACTAGGAGGTTTACATAGACCTCTACATAGACATAATATATATTCATATCGAGTATACATGGAACCTTCATATAGGAAGGTTACTTTTATTGCACACACACACACACAGCTCGTACCATCTAAACGGATATCACAATATGGGCATAGCCCTTACATCAATTCAACAAGACCATTTATAGGTCATACGAAAGTACAATATTCAAATAAAAAGGGAAGAAATGATAGAGTCAATAAGCTCATAACAAAATCCAAAGCTAGAAGATGGCTTTGCCATCAAAAGTTGAGGACCTACCCCACTTGGATGAAAGGAAGAATCCAAGCCTTCAACAATATCGCCTTCCAAACTCTTCAACGACCAGAACCTAAAATGTTTGGGACAAGGGAAGAAAATGGGGTTAGTACTCCACATTTACTAAGTATGAGATCTAATGCACATACACAAGCAAAACATGCAAAAAGGGACTTTTTATCAAAGCATGTCATTTTATCCCTTTTAGGGGCTTAATGCAAAGTCAAGTAAGTCATATTAATCAACCAAACATGCTTACTATCTCAAAAAGTAATACTTATCCCAACACACTTGAAACCATGATTTACTACAACCCTAACATAAAGGAATAATATCATAAGAATGAATAAGAGTTAAATATATTATAATAAGCAAGACAACTACTCACAAGTCCTATTTAAGTCAACAAGTGCAATGACCAAGCAAAGCCCCAAAATCTTACTCAATCAAGTATCCTCAACAAGAAAACATGACCCATGTCCAACTTTACATATAATAGCTCTTGGTCTTGCATTTCATCATGTATTATCATTATAACGCAAGGCATATTCATAAATGAACTAATCAATCTATAGTATCATCAATGTGACAGGGTCATCATATAATACATCATATATTGTCATAACATAAACATACAGAATAACCTTCTCCTAAGACTCACCTCAAGGCTAACTAGTGTAATGTCTAGGTAGAGTCACATACCCCTACCTAGACTAAGCTAGACCCCTTAGGTTATGCAAGTTAGAGTTCAAGTCCTTTAATTCGTTTTACCTTTTGGGAACATCTTGCCCTAATCGACATAGACCACATGAGCTAGTGTGGAATCCGATGTCATAAAACCCTACACCAAAAGAAGGAGGACTACTTGCCAAGGTAGTACCAAAATATAAAACATAGCAACTAAGTGGATCCACTAGCTAGTATTCCTATGGGGGCAACATAGTTTAAGAACTAGGAGATTTAGTTGGGACCCTCTTTATGAGCCATGCATTATAGTCTCCAATCTCAAGAGTAGTGTTGTGTTCCTACCTTCCCTATGTGGGAAGGGACACTCCTCTATCTAGTTCACTTGGTGCTAAGCTAGAGTTCCTTTTCGAAATGTCTTTAAGCCTTTAATTACCATTCATAACTCAATTTAGGTCATAGGGTCTACCCCTTTTATAATCATCATCATCAATAGCTCAAATAATAATTGTATGAGTATAAGTCCTTTTATCACAATTCATATAAGTGGGGTTAACACATTAGCGTTTCGTAACATATTAAGGCACTTTGATAGTTTTCACCATCCTTATATCACATACACCTTAATCAACCTCACAACATAGTTAAGACATTTCAATTCAACATCATACCACCATATAATCCTAGTATAAGGCATACTCCAATGTAATATCTTGACTTAAATACAATTAATCACAATTAGAAGTAAAGGTAAAGATTCTAAGACTTACCAAGTCTTCTCGTAGTCTATCATCAAGGTCTTACCATCAACCCATAACTCAACCCAAATTAGTGAGTAACATCATTGTACAATGATAACCAATAGAAAAACAAGGTCAATTGCATTTCTATAACACAAGTCATCTTTAGATCACACTTGAGACAAGGTACATAGGCAAATTTCACATTATAATTCATAACCTAAATCACATATCAAGAACTAGCATGATAGGCCTATAATTCATATTAACTTAATCATAATAGCACCATAGGATAATAATCAAATCAACAACCAACTCAATTGAATGATCACAATACAATATAGGTCAAGATCACTACCTAGGGTTAGGGATAGAGGATCATATTCTTAAATTTAGACAAATCATCAATAATTACCATAGCAAGTTGAAATACATATTAATATACTCAATATAACCCTAAGAATTCATTTACAACTCACTCCATAACATAAATTTCATAATTGAATGAAACCCATAAGAAAACTCAACTTGTTGAAATCTATTTTGGAGGAGCCCTTTGAGGAAAGAATCTTAAAGGTGAATAGAACCCATACCTTAATGTTTCTAAAAAAAATTGATGAAGAATCCACCCCTTTTTCCAGCCCCCAAACCCTAGTTCTTGCTAGCCTTCAATGGTGAGTTCATGTAGAGAGAGAAATAAGAGAGAAGGAAGAGAGTTTATTTTGAGAGTTGTCTTTAGGTTAGTGAGGGTTAAGGGTATTTATAGTGGGGTTTAATTTATTTAATTATTCTCCTTTTAATCCCTAACTAACCCATAAATCACTTAATTAGTTAAATGAAATCATTTAAAATTTAACAGTGAAACTCGACCCTTACCGATGAGACTCCAATTGACGGTCCGTAGGTGAGTCGACGAACAACCCCCACCTCCGTCTTGCACTCCGTCTTCTCGGTCAGAGACTTTGCAGGCGAGGGCTTTCTCCAATTTTTCTAATTGTGTGATGATTGTGGCATTGACGCCCCGTTGAGCCACTAACGCCTCGTCAACCCCCTCCCGTTGCGTGTAACAGTAGCTAGGTAAGCAAGAGCCTTCACAAATCTTGCTAAGTGTGGTATGAAGGTTGCCTCGACGCCTCATCGAGCCATACACGGACCGTCATCAGTCCCTTCGATGCACACTGCCAGGCAGTGCTGCATCAAACTGCAGGGGTCCTCCTCAAGGTACCTTGGTTGGTCGTTGGGGAGTCGTCCCAGATGTTTCAATCATGAAACAACTCAAACACCCATTATCTACCTTTCCACCCATTTTCGTACATTTCCGACTCCTAAAAATTAGTCAAAAAGGCTAAGGCGGCACTAACATCCCCCTGAACCAACTTCCCGGATGTTTTGGTTCTTAAACCTCTTAAATGACCAATATCCATTAAAATGGACTTAGAAACAGTGTTTAGAATTTATGACACCTATGTTAGTATTTACAACGAGTCTTGGATTTTCAAGGTGTTACAATAATTTTGATTCAGGGGAAGTAAAGGCTGTTACTCCACACATTAGTAGTGATAATGTTGCTACAACTCATATACTCCTAGATGATGAGAGTACTATTGACCTCTCAGGCGCAAGATCATATGCTTAGAATGGGTTGAAGGTGATGATCCATACAACAGTTTTGGAACTCCAGCTGCAGATTTTGAATCTGACAGTAGCTGTGAGGAAAATGTTGCACTTAGTGGTCTAGCTAATGAGCATCATCAAACAACTACTTTAGTTGATGTACCATCAATCTGAAAATGCTACACTTCAGTCAACTACTTTGGTTGATGTACCAATTGAGGTACTTCTTGCACCACAAGGTCATTATGATGACCAGAAACAAGGCGAAGGAACAACACTTGTCATTTGTTGCTCGTAATAGCTCAAAACTTTTGAGAAAACCAAATACTAATAAGGAAGTATTACGGTCACCTCATTGGATTGCAACAATGAATGAAGAAATTGATTTTTTACATACTAACAAAACATGGATCTTGGTGTCCAAATCTCCTGGTAAAAACTTGGTTATATCAAAATGGGTGTTCATGAAAAAATTAAAAGATGATGGGACAGTAGATAGATACTGTCACACCCCTTTTCGCGCGGCGGCGTAAGGGTTTTTCCAATTTAAGTGACGTAATTAATTAGGGGATTATTTTAGCTTTTCAGAGTCGCCACTTGGAATTGAGTTATGGTGTTCCAAGTCACCTTTTATTTAATCCCTAATCAAAAGGAAATGACTCTTTGTTTGGTCTGCGAACCAGTTCGGGTAAGGAATTCCGTTGACTAAGGGGAAGGTATTAGGCATCCCTCGAGTCCCGTGGTTCTAGCACGGTCACTTTATGGACATTCGTGACCTTAAACTAATTTATGAATATTGTATTATTAAGACAAATATATTTACCCTCATTCTTTGACTTTATAAATATATTAAAACTACCTTATTTTATTAATCTATGCACTTTAATTGAAATATATATATATACACATATAAATTAAATCAAGCAAAACAGAATAAAATAAGATTTTTTTATTATTATTATTTCTTTGTTTTTATTATTATTTGTTGTTATTATTATTTTTTATACTTTCAAGGTTTTATTGTTTTTGTTTTTTTTTCAACTTAATTTTTTTTGTTGGACAAAGAAACTTTCAAAAATAAATATAAAAAAATTCTTCCTCTTCATTGATTTTTTTTTTTTGATTATTTTTATACTTCTTTTCTATTTTTTTTGTTTCTCTTTTCCCCTCTTTTTTGTATATTCTTTTTCACTGTTTTTTTCTTTTCCCTTTTTTTTTTATTATTATTATTTTATTATATTTTTCTTTTTCTTCCATTTTTATTCGATTTTTTTACGTCACTAACATTAAACGAAAATTCTACTAACTAAAATTAATATATTTACATAATAGCTACACATGTTATCATTATAAACTAAATATTAAAAATTACATGACTTGGACAATAATTTTACTTAAGCATGAAATAAACTATGAATTATTTAATATGAAATAAACTACGGTTTGTTATAGCAATTTCACACAAAATAAAACTATATAAAGGATCTAAACATAAAGTTGATATGAAATATTTTAACAAGCTTCATATAAAAACATAACGGTTTAACCACATGTGAAATTTGACAACTTCAATATATTGCAATCAATGTTTGTATAACATGATATTAAATTATTAAAAAAAAAAGAATAAATGGTAACTCTTGCGAAAATTCCACCAAAAGAAAATAATTCGAATAAGGAACCGCGAAAGTAAACCTCAACTTCAACCTTTGTTTGTAATTTTCAAAAAAAGTAAGAATATGAGAATAATATTTTTTACGTATGTGTTGCCTTCTTTTCTTGGTTTTTTCCTCCCTTTCGTTCTTTTTTTTTTACCTCTGTTCGTTGATTTCTATCTATTTTTTTTCTTGTCTCCTTTTCTTTATTTAGTGTAGTGGTGCTGGGGGTGAATGGGGAGTGGGATAAAGTGGGGTAATGGGGAGTGGGGTCGTGGGGGAAGGGGGGAAAATGGAGTGTTTTCCCTTTTCTTTATATATATTATATATATTATATATATATATATATATATATATATATATATATATAATTATTAATTGTTTTGAGTAAATAAATAAATAAAAGCTAAATGGAAATATATATATATATATAATATATATATATATATATAACAATCAAAATAAACTTTTCTAATAAAAATTATATTATGTTGTTTATTTTTATATCTTTTAAATAAACTTAATGAAAATAATAAAAAAAGTCAAAATATATTAATTTAGATTGATAAAATTATTTATGCTCTAACAATTGGTGTTAACTTTAAATTAGGTCAAAATTACGTGTCTACAGTTTGCCCCTGTTTGACTGGAAACACGAAGTGTTTTTCAGACAAAGAAGTAGACAAAGTGACAAGTTTTGACCGAACTTTAATTTGAAAGACCAAAATTTGTGCGACCGAGTTTGTTTGGACATCCTACATATCCCGGGTGATAAGGGAATCAGGCCACTTGTAGTTCGAGGAGATAAAGTGATGAGTTGGAAGTTAAGTGGGGTTCCATCGAGGCTCCAGATCGCGGCTCTTATCCTTACATAAAAATTGAAAACTATTAATCAAAGAAAAACAAATGTACAAACTTCCATCCACGAAGCTTTTCTTGAATCTTCACTTGAATTTTGACTTTAAGATATCACCTTAGTTTTTGAGTGAATATCTCAACTTAGAAATGGAATGGAGGCTGAACTTGCCACTTAGACGGAACTTTTGACATTCTTCAAAATGACAACTTGAAAAATGCTCTTGAATGAATGCGTGTTTTCTTGATCAAAAGTTGACTAGCAAAAGATGTGTGGAAACCAGGCTGCTACATGCATTGAAGAAGCTAATTCTAACCATCATGGAACTGATTATTCTAAAAAAATTGAAACTTTGTTCTTGAATTTGAAATCCAGGTCTCGCTTGAGGAAACCTGGGAACCACCACAAACAAAAAATAAATAAAATTTTTGCCCCAGTTTTCACTGGAAAAAGTTGGTGAGTTATTAGCAAATATAAATATAAAACATAAACTTCGGCTAGGAAGTGTTTATTTCAGGAGAAAATAAAACTAAAAATCTAGACTATGAAGTGTTAATCCTATGAGAAAGTAATCTAATCCCATTATTCAGAAGGGTCCTGCTAGTCCCATTATCCAGGAGGGTCCTGCTAGTCCCATTATTCAGGAGGGTCCTGCTATTCCCATTATCCAGGAGGGTCCTGCTAATCCCATTATCCAGGAGGGTCCTGCTAGTCCCATTATCCAGGAGGGTCCTGCTAATCCCATTATCCAGGAAGATCTTGCTAATCCCATTATCCAGGAGGGTCCTGCTAGTCCCATTATCCAGGAGGGTCCAGCTATTCCCATTATCCAGGAGGGTGCTGCTAATCCCATTATCCAGGAGGGTCCTGCTATTCCCATTATCCAGGAGGGTTCTGCTAATCCCATTATCCAGGAGGGTCCTGCTAGTCCCATTATTTAGGAGGGTCCTGCTAGTCCCATTATCCAGGAGGGTCCTGCTAGTCCCATTATTCAGGAGGGTCCTGCTATTCCCATAATCCAGGAGGGTCCTGCTAATCCCTTTATCCAGGAGGGTCCTGCTAATCCCATTATCCAGGAGAATCCTGCTAGTCCCATTATCCAGGAGGGTCCTGCTAATCCCATTATCCAGGAGGGTCCTGCTATTCCCATTATCCAGGAGAGTTCTGCTAATCCCATTATCCAGGAGGGTCCTGCTAGTCCCATTATCCATGAGGGTCTTGCTAATCCCATTATCCAGGAGGGTCCTGCTAATAAAATTTCAACAAACTAATAATACCAACGAAACATTGTGAATGTTATCTTCATTATTTGGAAGTTCCTTCAAGGAGAAAATAATAATAATAATAATAATAAATAAAATAAATATTCCAACATTCAAGTAATTGCTATTTTGATATATATTAGCCAACTTTCATATAATATTCCACAAGTCTTTATTGTAGGGTTTTCATTTCGCTCGCTGCAAACTAGGTTGAACATCTAGGTTCCTCGAATCCTCAATCTTGAAACAACTTGTGTCCCTGCTTCAACAAAGAAAATTTGTGAGTTTGAAAAGGTGGTAGTTGGTTTTTGGTTCCATCTTTCGACAAGGGCGGCTCAAACACTTATGCCGCTTTGATTGTTTCCAACGGTCAATACTTCTTATTGATTGATAATACTTTCATCCGAATTTGCTTACTTTGGGACCTAAATCCAATGTCTTTATCTCATAACACTCATTATTTAGCCTCTATAGGATCAGAGAATTTTCGAGTTCAACACTTGAAGACAGATTAACTCAGTAGCCTGATGCTTTGCCTAGTACCGATTAGAGACTTGGTAGCGAGTCTTGAAATTCCTTCATAGTTTTTTTTTTTGACAAAGACTCGACTCAAATACATACCAAAAAAGTGATGAAAAAAAGTATAAGAAAATTACGAACTATATGGGAATAAAAGAAAAGATTCGATGAAGACTTTTTTTTTTAAGAAGAAGAAAGTAAAACTTATCTGAGTGTGGAGCCGAGTCTACTGATCATGCCATGCTATTTGAATTGATTTCCAGACTTGTCTATCCAATCTATTTTATCAACCACTATTGATCATTCACTCTTGATATGGAATCCCGACACTTAATGAAGCCATAAATAATTTGGAACCTTTATACACTTTGTGATATTCACGAAGGTCTTTGCCGCTAAAACTCTATCATGTTAATTGCTCCAGCTCACGTCTGCCTTATGGTGCATGTCAGAATTTTCACCAATAAGACTCTCCAATATTCAACTCCTTTTCGCCTTACGGTGCCCACTTAGGGTTTTCACCAATAAGACTCTCTCATTTTTATTTCTTTTTACTCACATTTGTCTTATGGCGCCGATTCAGGATTTCTTACCTACCCTTAACCAACTTACTTTCGACATATCAAGGGTTGATGCAAAGACTTTTTTTTTTACTTTAGATGATGGGGTTGATTTTGAGCTTTGAGATGAGAGGCCGAATGAATACACAAACGACTTTTGCCCCAGTATACTACAATATGAATTTTTGGATTTGTATTTGGTTGAACCGAACCCAATATTAGGGCTGCCTACGTATCTTGCCGAAACAAGAATCAGGTCAAACGTAGTTCAGGCAATTGTTTTTGTTTTTGTTTTTGTTTATTGTTTTTTTTTGTTGAAAAGTCAAGGACACATCATAACCAAGAGATCCCGTTGAATCAACCCTTGAAATATCAAGCCCAAACATAAGGGTTTCTAATGTCGAAACTCAATCATATGTAATATTTTTTCACAGCATCAGCATTGACGACCGTTTCTGTCACTTTACCTTCTATATCTGCTAAGTAAAGAGCACCATTGGGTAATACCCTTTTAACAACGAATGGTCCTCTCCAATTTGGAGAAAATTTTGCCTTTGGTTTCGGCATGATGTGGCAAAATGCGTCCTCATGTTTACCACAACTACCCAATAAAATATGGATGTTAGGCAAATGAAAAACATCTTTTGGACTTGCCTTATTCAAATTACGATAATCAACACACATACGAACTTTGCCATCTTTCTGAGGGACGGGTATGATATTGGCTAACCAAGAAGGATATTGAGCGACTTGATTGACTTTGGCCTTAAGTTGTTTTGTGATCTCCTCTTTAATTATTACACTCATGTCAGTTTTGAGTTTTCTCAACTTCTTTATCGGAGAGAAAAATTAGGATCAATTGGCAATTGTGAACAACCATGTCCGTGCTTAATCCAGGCATGTCATCATAAGATGACGCAAAAACATCTTTGTAATCAAACAGGGCCTGGATTATATCGTCCTTTGATGTCGAACATGTACACTTATCTTAGTATCCTTAATAATTTCCTGATCCCCCAAATTTATCGTCTCAGTTTCACTCATGTTTGGATTTGACATATTTTCAAAATGATTGAAATCCCTCCTTACTTCTTCAAATACTCTGTCTTCATCATGTTCGATTTCTTGACTTATTATTTCAATATTAGGTCGAAGATTATATTGGATATTAAGATCTGGCGAAAAATTCTGCATGCATGTCATATCACTAGAATCGGCATAGAAAGAACTGTATAAAAGAAACGAACAAATATATTAGAGTGAAATAAAGATGCAATTACATCCTATTGAGAAGGGAAATAGAATGTTTGAAACAAAACGACAAGATAAATTTGAATTACAATCCTTGAATGAATCGGACGACAAAAGAAAAAAACAAGACAGACTACCAAGACTCGTCTTTAACGGGGAGAGGGGTGGCCTCCCAATTGTTTAGATTGACATCAGGACCAATGAATTGCACATCTCTGTCGCTAGTGCCTTCTCCGAGTTCCACCATATCAACCTCGACAAATAAATCTTAGAAATAGTTGATCATTTCTTCGCTAACTTTCATCACTAGCTCGGGAAAAGATGATTGATAAGATTCTATTGCGCGGGCTTTGATAAAAGATTTGTAGATTGGTTGTATAGGCTTGGTAAGTGACCATACATCTCTCTTCTGCTTCTTTGCCTTCATTTTGTCCTCGACTCTAGGTTGGTAGCCTAAGCCAAAAGTACCAATGCTCTTTCGTAGACTCACAGGATAAGCTCTTCCTTGCAAACAGATTCCCAAGCCTTTACCCGGCTCAAACCCATGTTTCAGCAATTCATCTACCACCATTACAGACGCGATGGGCATATTTTGTTTTGAAATGACACTCCCCTTGGGGACATGCTCAATAACCACTACCTCAGAAGCTTGATAAACTAGTGCCTCATTCTCATTATCCGCCTTGATAAAAGGGAAGGAAGAGTCTTTGTAAATTGACAAATCCCCCTCACCATGGACAATTACTTCTTGTCGATCGTATTCAAACTTAATCATTTGATGCAATGTTGAGGGGACTGCTCCAGCCCTATGCACCCATGGCCTCCCCAATAATAGATTGTAGGACGCGTTGATATCCAACACTTGAAAATTCACAGTGAAATCCACAGGCCCTATGGTTAGTACGCGCTCTATCTCACCAATAACATCTGTTTTTGACCCATCAAAAGCTCTAACACATACATTGTTGGTCGGACCCTTTCAGCACTAACATTCAACTTCTGTAGAGTTGATAGGGGACAAATATTTGCTCCAGATCCTCCATCAATTAGAACTCGAGTGACATATGAAAGCTACACTTTACAGTGATATGTAGGCCTTGGTTATGTCCTGTACCTTCTTTGGGTAGTTCATCATCTGAAAGTGTGATGCGGTTTACCTCAAATATTCTCCCAGCAATCTTCTCTAACTGACTCACTGTAACTTTACTAGGAACATGTGCTTCATTCAAAATTTTCATTACAGCCTTACAATGTTCATCAGAATGTATTAGCAAAGACAACAAAGAGATTTGGGCTGGAGTCTTTCTTAATTGTTCCACCACGGAGTAGTCTGATAATTTCATCTTCCTTAGGAATTCCTCTGCCTCTCCTTCAGTGACCGGACTCTTCATTTGTATTTGGTCATTTTTAGTTTTCCTTAATTCCATCGGGACATAACATCTTCCTGAACGGGTTATTCCTCCCACTTCATCTATTTCTTCAGCAACTTCTTTTCCCTTGTATGTCACGACAGTAGGTTCATAATTCCAAGGAACAGCTTTGGGGTTAGTCATTGGGAGCTGGGATACTGGCCTGATAATCACAGGAGGAATATGGGCCCCTTGCACTATCAAGATAGGTTTGTTTGGCCTTTTTGGAACAAACGATTTTGCCTTACTCGAACTTGCCCAAACATCTTCAAGGGCTCCTTTCACAGTTAAGATGGGTGTGTTTGATGGACTCAACTTTTCTAACACATTTTCCGCCCCTAAAGGCATCATTTTTGTTAGATCAACAACATTTGCCGACTTCTCAATGCCAGTTCCAACCCTAAGGATTGGCTTATACGGAGATGCAAACTCTTCATGACCCTTCATCATTTCCAGCATGTTTGTTTCAGTATGCCTCGGCAATGGATTTTGATTGATGTTGGTCCACTCGGACTTTTAACCATAATTCGGTTAGAATCGATCAAATCCTGAATGGCCCTTTTCAAATACCAACATCTCTCTATGTTGTGCCCTGGGGCATTGGAACAATATGCGCAGTGTTGAGAATAATCCAAATTTCTCGGGGGGAGGATTCGACATCTTTCTCTCAATAGGACTCAAAACATTCAACGTCCTTAATTTTTAAACAAGCTAGCATACGACTCCCCAATAGGAGTGAACTCACCTTTAACGCCATTTCCCTTTTTGTATTGTGGTCTAGGACGAAAAAGGAATTCTAGCAGTGTTTTGATGAACTTGTGGGGGGGTGGTGGATGATTTTGTGGAGTTGGTGCACGCCATTGTAGATAAGAAGGGGGTGCAAATGGTTGTGCATTAAAAACATGATATGGAGTGTATGGCATAGAATATTGTGGAGCTTGGGAAGGAAAATAGTGTTGTGGGGAATTACCTAGAACATGAGTCCTAGGCGCTGATACAATAGTGGCCACATCCTCCCTTCTCTTCTTCCCTCCAATATTTCCAGAACCATTTTGAAGCACTTGTGTTGTGGCTTTTAAGGCAGCCTGACTTACAATCTTTCCAGACTTGATGCCGTTTTCCACCATTTCCCCTATCTTAATAACTTCAGCGAATGTCTTCCCTACGGCAGAAAGCAGATAGTGAAAGTAATCAGGTTCTTGCGCCTGGAGAAAAACGTCAATCATCTCTGACTCCTTCATCGGTTGTTTAACCCTAGCAGCTTGTTCCCTCCATCTGATAGCATATTCACAAAAATTTTCCGTGGTCTTTTTTCTCATGTTAGCTAACGAGGAGCGATCTGGAACAATGTCAATATTATATTGGAATTGTTGTACAAAACATCGAGCCAAATCATCCCATGTGTGCCAGTTGGTGATATCCTGATCTATGAACCATTCAGATGCAATCCCTATTAAGCTTTCCCCAAAATAGGCCATAAGTAACTCTTCTTTGCCCTCTGCACCCCTCAATTGGTTGCAATGTCTCTTTAGATGAGCTATGGGGTCTCCGTGACCATCATATTTTTCAAACTTTGGAGTTTTAAAACCAGCAGGCAAGTGGACATGAGGAAACATACACAAGTCACTGAACGAGATGCCTTTGTGGCCTCCTAGTCCTTGCATATCTCTTATACTCTGTTCCAAACTCTTCATTGTCTTAGTCATTTCTTCATGTTCTTCATTCTTTACCATCCTCTCAATTTCGACAGGAGAACTATATTGATGAATGTGGGGATGAGAGCTTGGAATTTTAATGGCCTCTTCAATAGTGTAACTCTGATCACGCCGAACTTTCGGCGGAGGATCGCTGTTGGATTTGGGCACCATCGTTGGCAGCGAGATGCTGTTAGTCGGGGCAGTTGACACAAAGAGTGGATTACTTATCACAGGCGCATTCGAAGGGCGCACCATAGAAATTCCAGCGACATTGGATGTGTTAGCATAGGGGCCGAATCCAGGGGATATATCGGATCGATTGTCGACACCTGGATAGGGTGAGACATATTTGTATTAAAAAAGTCTCGGATTGAAGACGGTGGAGGTTGTCCATTCATCCAAGCCTCGTACATCTCTGCCATTTGTTGTCTTAACACCCTTATCTCTTCGGTTGTCCCTGTTTCTTGTGAAGTCATCTTGTTTTGGATCTCCTCATAACTGTCCGATTCATTTCCGTCTTTGGGGGACATTTTCTGCTTCCCTTTCGATCTTGTATTGTAAGGATGTGATGCCAGTTTAACCACAAACCAACCACCTTTAAGCTAGTATGTCTCTCTCTCTTTCTCTCTCTATCTCTCTCTCTCTCTCTCTCTGAATAGAGTAATAAACCGATTAGTGTTAAAAAAATATGCACATTGTATCCACATACATGCTTCTAATATGGAGGACCTCATGTTTCATCCCGGCTTACCTAGGCATTCTTCTCTTCATTAGTTTTTTAATATTTTATTATTATTATTTTATTTATTTACTTATTTGTTTATTTATTTATTATCATTATGATTATCATTTTTAAGGGAAAGATAAAAGAAAAGAAAATAATAATAATAATAATAATAATAATAATAATAATAATAATAATAATAATTGGATCGAACCCCTGGGTTGCCTACGTATCATGTTTGGCCCATAAACAGATCTTGCGTAGTTCGAGAAAGATATTAATAATAATTTTTTTTAATTATTTACTTTTTTTAAATAATCATACACATACACACACACACATATAAAAAAAGTAATTTTTTTTTATTCTTATTTTAAAAAAAATAGTTATTAATGAAGACGGAGAAAATATAAGATATGATATAGATATAGATATATATATATATAATATATATATATATATATATATATATATATATATATATATATATGGCCCTTAAAATTTTTCCAAAACTAAAAATATTAATATATTCGATTGTATTTTATTTTTTGTTGATTAAATTTTCAATCCTTTTTTTTATATATAGAAAAGCTTTGATAGTAATAATAGATTTTTCTATTTGTAAAAGAAATATGAATTTGATAGAAAAAACTGGTTTAATAAAAGATTACGTCAAAACTTTAATTTGGTATTTTTCGTTATAATTAATTTTCATTATAATTCATTCATCTAAAGCCGATCAACTTGTATAGTCTTCCCCATAATGCAAAAATAACACAAAATAATGTACATGATAGTCTCAAGTAGGGATACTTCTCCTAGACAGGCTCGACCCTTGTGTCGAGTTCCCCATTAATTCAACATTATGCATGATGCAGATAAATCGAATCCTAATAGGGATAGCCATTGTTGAGGCTTGTTTTACTAGGTAAACAATCTAATAGGGAAGGTGTCTAGACTGGCCATAAAACGAGCGGACGACTCGAGTCGAGAAGGGACAGCTTACCAGTAGCAGGGCTTTCTGGCCTCACTGTTAGTCCTTCCCATCCTAAGACATGTGTTACTATAGAATCCTTCCCAGGAGCGTTGACGCATCTCTGGTATCTCATGGCTCGAGAGCGTAATCGCATCTCAGAATAAAGTATCTCAGAAAACTCAGATGGATGCGCGAGGAAAGACAATTATATGATAATTAACATATTATCAAAAGGGTAAATAAGCAAACAAATAACATATTATGCAATTAAACACAATTTTCACAAATCGATAAGTACGTAAATACATAATAAAGTCATTTAGAAGTCCATGTTTACAAGCTCGAATTCTATTCCCAGCGAGAGTCGCCAGAGATGTCACACCCCCTTTTTCGGCGGCGGTACGTAAGGGTTTTTCCAATTAAGTGACGTTATTAATTAGGGGATTATTTTAGCTTCAGAGTCGCCACTTGGAATTGAGTTATGGGTGTTCCAAGTCACCTTTTATTTAATCCTAATCAAAAGGAAATGACTCTTTGTTTGGTCTGCGAACCAGTTCGGGTAAGGAATTCTGTTGACCAAGGGGAGGTATTAGGCATCCCTCGAGTCCTGTGGTTCTAGCACGGTCACTTTATGGACATTCATGACTTAAACTAATTTATGAATATTGTATTATTAAGACAAATATATTTACCCTCATTCTTTGACTTATATAAATATATTAAAACTACCTTATTTTATTAATCTATGCACTTTAATTAAATATATATATACACATATAAATTAAATCAAGCAAAACAGAATAAAATAAGATATTTCTTTATTATTATTATGATTTCTTTTGTTTGTATTATATTTTTGTTATTATTATTTTTGATACTTTCAAGGTTTTTATTTGTTTTTGTTTTTTTCAACTTAATTTTTTTTTTTGTTTGGACAAAGAAACTTTCAAAAATAAAATAAAAAAAATTCTTCCTCTTCCATTGATTTTTTTTTTGATTATTTTTATACTTCTTTTCTATTTTTTTTTGTTTTCTTTTCCCCTCTTTTTTAGTATATTCTTTTTCACTGTTTTTTTTTTTTACTTTTCCCTTTTCTTTTTATTTATTATTATTTTTATTATTTTTCTTTTTCTCCATTTTATTCGATTTTTTTACGTCACTAACATTAAACGAAAATTCTATTAACTAAAATTAATATATTTAGATAATAGCTACACATGTTATCATTATAAACTAAATATTAAAAATTACATGACTTGGACAATAATTTTACTTAAGCATGAAATAAACTATGAATTATTTAATATGAAATAAACTACGGTTTGTTATAGCATTTCACACAAAATAAAACTATATAAAGGATCTAAACATAAAGTTGATATGAAATATTTTAACAAGCTTCATATAAAAACATAACGGTTTAACCACATGTGAAATGACAAACTTCAATGTAATTGCAATCAATGTTTGTATAACATTATATTAAATTATTAAAAAAAAAGAATAAATGGTACCTGTTGCGAAAATTCCACCAAAAGAAAATAATCGAATAAGGAACCGCGAAAGTAAACCTCAACTTCAACCTTTGTTTGTAATTTTCAAAAAAAAGTAAGAATATGAGAATAATATTTTTTACGTATGTGTTGCTTCTTTTCTTGGTTTTTTCCCCTTTGTTCTTTTTTTTACCTCGGTTCGTTGATTTCTGTCTATTTTTTTTTCTTGTCTCCTTTCTTTCGTTTAGTGTAGTGTGTGCTGGGGGTGAATGGGGAGTGGGATAAAGTGGGGTAAGGGGGAGTGGGGTCGTGGGGGAGTGGGAAAATGGGAGTGTTTTCCCTTTTTTTTTTATTATTACATATATATATATATATATATATATATAGATATATATATATATATATATATATATATATATATATATATTATATATATATATATAATTATTAATGTTTTTGAGTAAATAAATAAATAAAAGCTAAATGGATAATATATATATATATTAACATCAAAATAAACTTTTCTAATAAAAATTATATTATTTGTTTATTTTTATATCTTTTATAAACTTAATGAAAATAATAAAAAAAGTCAAAAATATTTAATTTAGATTGATAAAAATTATATTTATGGTTTATTTTTATATCTTTTAAATAAACTTAATGAAAATAATAAAAAAAGTCAAAAATATTTAATTTAGATTGATAAAATTATTTATGCTCTAACAATTGGTGTTAAATTTAAATTCGGTCAAAATTACGTGTCTACAGATACAAGACCAGACTTGTGGCAAAGGGATTCTCGCAGCTTGAAGGGATAAATTTTGAAGAAACAGTTAGCCATGTGGTTAAAGCCACAACTATTAGGGTGCTTCTATCCGTTGTTGTTAGTTCAAAGTGGGACGTTAGACAACTAGATGTCAAAAATGTCTTTCTCCATGGCTTCCTATAAGAGGAGGTATACATGAGTCAACTACCTGGTTTTATTGATCCCCATTGTCCTCAGCATGTGTGTCTACTTAAAAAGGCATTGTATGGTCTTAACCAAGCACCAAGAGTCTGTTTGATATAGTTTAGCACGCATCTTCATTTGTAATAAGACTGGCCCTTCCTTATTCACTTTGCGAATCATTAACGCAAAATATTTCTCTTGTTATATGTGGATGGTATATTGTCAAGGAAGTAATCTATCTCATGTCCCAAAATTAGTTCTACAACTGGGAAGGAGTTCCTTGAAAGGTCTGGTCCTTTACACTTCTTTCTAGGAGTTGAGATGAAGTATTTCGAAAGAGAAATTCACTTAAATCAAAGCAAGTATGTTGTTGAACTGTTGGACAAGATAGATATGACTTTGACAAAGGCTGTAGCCACTCCTTTGGCTCAAACGCATGGTCTGCATGAAGTTGCGGGAAGTCTTGAGATTTCTCTTTTTACAGAATGATAGTAAAGAGCCTTCAGTATTTTACCTTTACAAGACATGATATCACTCATCTGTTAATTTAGCAAGCCAATTTATGCAAAGTCTAAACATTGAACATCTTCAAGAGGTAAAAAGGATTCTCAAGTACATCAAAAGTACTCTACACTTTGGACTCAGGATTATTTCACAATCACCATGTAGGTTGTATGACTACTCAGGTGTTGATTGGGGAGATTGTAGCACCACTAGGAGATCAATTACATGCTATAGCATCTACCTAGGTGCAAATTGTATTTCTTGGACCTCCAATAAACAGATCACAGTAGCCCGATCGAGTGTTAAAGTTGAGTATAAGGCACTACCCTCCACTGCCGCAGAAATGACTTGGATTTTGCATCTGCTTCATGACCTTGGAGTGTTTCTTCGATTTGTTCATACGTTGTATTATGATAATACGAGTGCCTTGTACATGACCGTTAATCAGTTATGCATGCTAGAACCAAACATGTTGAAATGGACTATGATTTTGTTCATGAGAAAGTGGTCAGGGGATAACTTCTTACTTAGTTTGTGAAGTCTAAGGATCAACTAGTTGATATTCATACCAAAAACTTAACAAAGTAGGTTTTCTCTACTTTTCGCAGCAAGCTAGGAGTTACAGTTTCTCCACTCACTAGCTTGAGGGGAAGTGTTGAAGGAAGCTTGAAGACTTATGGAACATGTCGAAGGAAGAGGTCCATTGAAGCAGTTTGACGTGTTAGAGTTAGAGTCATACTAGGACTACACTACTAAATCTTAAGTTATGTAAGACTAAGTTATTGTGCAGATTTTAGGAGTTCGACTATGATAAGATATTTGAGTTATAATACAATACTACTCATGTAAGTAATTGTGTTATAGTAGGATTCCTAATATAACTGGAATAGGACTTTTCTCCTATATAAGAAGCTTGTAACTCAACATTATTTTTATCAATACATCCTTGATCATTTCTGCATACTTACATGAGATTTATACAACACATTCTTAGTTTCTAACTAAGTGCATATGTATTACTTGATAGCTCACACACGTTATTACGTTATTTGTTTATGATCTTGCTATATATGCCACGTCATTTTAAGATATATATGGAATTCGGTAAGGGATGAAACAATCAAAAGAGCACAAGAGAATTGAAGGATAAATTTGTATTAGAGAGAACTTGAAACATTGCTTAATAATTTTATAAATGAAATTATTATATGGAATTGTTAAAGATTTTGGAAACAAATACTACAAAAATTGATTACTATTAATGCAGACCCATATTTAATCTTCACTCAGTTTGTTAATGTAAGCAAGATAATGATCAAGCATCATAAATGCTCTAGCATAATGGCCTTTTCAAGTTCATAAAATACAAGGCTTATATACATGGGACACTGAAGCAAACTTGGAGTTGTATCATATTAATGCCAATGTTCAACGTGGGGGAGAATAATGATAGCAAAACGTATAGTAGAATCTAATTAACATAAAATACTATTTCTATATGGTCATAGCTTAGAATTACTTACATTATTAAGATTTAAATTGCAAAGTATAATTTCAATAAAATATATAACTATATAACCAAGTTGGACCGGAAATAAGCAGGTGTAAACGTGAAAGCTAGCAAAGCAAACCTCGAAAGACCACGAGTATGAAGACAACGAGAAATATACCAAAAGACACAAAGATTTAACGTGATTCGGTCAATCGACCTACTTCCACAAAGGAGATGAGCAATCCACTATAAATATGAGAGTACAAAATACAGAGGGAAACAACCTCAACCAATTCACTCAGAATACATGGGAGGTTCACACAAGTGATAACGTATCAAGCTTGTGACCCACAAATTCTCCCTCTAACCAAAACTCTCAAAGCCCTTAAGACTACATTGTGAATGCTGATTAAGTTAGAAGGAACATGCCTCTATTTATAGGGTCCTAAACCTTTTCCTACAAAAAAAGGATTAATCAATCCAAAACCCTTTCCTACAAGGAAAACCTATTTATGGTAAGAAATTTAGGGCAAATAAAATCCAACAAATCTCCCCCTTGGCCTAAATTTCTGACAAAATAAATTTGTCCACCTTCTTGACTTAATATTCAACAACTTGCTTCTCCTCTCCATAATCTCCTTTGCAAAATTTATGTCTCAACACAAAGAATCTCTCTGAAACAATTTCTCCAACAAAATCTTCATTACTGTCAAAAAGGTTACTGCTAGAACTACACCGCCAAGATGAACACATCTTTCTAACCTGGTTCAATCATCGATTATCAAACCACTGAACCTGACTCCGTCATTGAATCCGGCTTTGATACCACTTGTTAGGACCAAAAAAGAAGCAGGTATAAATGCAGAAGCTAGCAAAGCAAACCTCGAAAGACCACGATTAAGAAGACAACGAGAAATATACCAAAATACACAAAGATTTAACGTGGTTCGGTCAATCGACCTACGTCCACAAAGAAGATGAGCAATCCACTATAAATATGAGAGTACTAAATACATAGAGAAAAAACCTCAACTAATTCACTCAGAATACATGGGAGGTTCACACAAGTGATAACGTATCAAGCTTGTGACTCACAAATTCTCCCTCTAACCAAATTCTCAAAGCTCTTAAAACTATATTGTGAATGCTGATTAAGTTAGAAGGAGCATGCCTCTATTTATAGAGTCCTAAACCTTTTCCTACAAGAAAAGGATTAATCAATCCAAAACATTTTCCTACAAGGAAAACCTATTTATGATAAGAAATTTAGGGCAAATAAAACCCAACAACCAAGTCATTACTTCACGTAGAAAGATGAAAAGTAAAACATAAAAAGGAATATAATTTTTATATTGTTTATAATTCAATTAATTTTCACAACAGACCACCATGCAGAAATCAGCAAGTTGCGTACATTTAATAAGGTCATGTGTTAATTTTGACTAAGAAGAATCTCTGTTTCAAACCACAAACTATTACAATGATGTAACGACCTCTTTAGTCGTTTTGAGCAGCAGATTTTAATTCTGGAAAATTGGCTGAAACGACGGAACCCACGACGGACCGTCACAGGCACGACGGACCGTCGCAGGGTCTCGTTTCAATATACTTAGGAATTCTGAAATTGGGTACTGAAAATCGACTCTCTGTAAATCGTGACGGACCTGCAGGACGAGCCGTCACAGCCACGACGGACCGTCGTGAGCTCCCGTTGCAAAACACTTCAACTTTTGAGAATTTGGTACAAGAAACGAGTTTCTGACCGCCATGACGGGGGTAGGACGGACCGTCACAAGTGTGACGGACCGTCACAGTGCACTTGTGAAAAATGGGATTTTGGGAGGCTTGCGACGGACCATCGTGACGGACCGTCGCGGGCACGACGGCCCGTCACAGGTTGCGCAAATCCAGGCAGTTTAGGATTTCTCCACACGTTTTAAGGGTCGTTTTGGACTATTCTTTCCTTAATTATAAAGATTGAGGGTTAATATTAATAAGTCTAATTACTTGGAGGTTAAAAGAGGTAACCTTAAGTTAATTAGTGGGTTTATTTGTCCTCTTTTACACTTAATTATATTGTAATTAGGGTAAAGGAAAGAGGGTTTGAATAAAACAAAACAGAAAGAAAAGAGAGAGAGTATTGATCGATCGAATTGGTTGAGGAGAAAACGCAGCTTTGAGGATTAGCTTGTTGATTCCAATTCTTCGGTGGAGGTAGGTTATGGTTTATGTTACGATATTCGTAGTGAACTCTTAATAGTGAATATTATGTGTTGATAGTATTGTAAACCCTGCTATGTGCTTAAATTGTATGCTTGCATGATTATGATTATGAAATTGTGATGAATTAACAAAGCATGATGAAGTTATTGAATCCCAAATCTTGAAAGAAACCCTAATTCACTTGATATATTATATAATGAGATTGATGATGCCTTAGTGTAAAAGAAGGCTTGATGAATTAGGGGATCGGGTGCCACGTTTCGGTACCAGGATAGAATGAGGATCGGAGTGTCACGTTCCGACACCAGGATAGAATATGAGGATCGGAGTGTCACGTTCCGACACCAGGATAGTATATGGATCGGGTGCCACGTTCCGGTACCAGGATAGAATATGAGGATCGGAGTGTCACGTTCCGACACCAGGATAGTATATGGATCGGGTGCCACGTTCCGGTACCAGGATAGAATATGAGGATCGGAGTGTCACGTTCCGACACCAGGATAGTATATGGATCGGGTGCCACGTTCCGGCACCAGGATAGAATTAGAGGAGCGGAGTGTCACGTACCGACACAAGAGGAAGAAAGATAATGAATATACTCAATCTAATGAACTTAATTTCCAAATGAGTATGGTATTGAGGCTTGAGTCCTCATGTGTGAACTTGACGGTAATTGTTAATGAGAAAGTAATGTTGTTGCTACATGTTAAGTATTGTAGTTGATTTACATTATTATTGAATATATTGTTCCCTATTTTGAGTTAGCCGATGATATCTACTCAGTACTTGTGGTTGTACTGACCCCCTACTTTTATGTTTCTTCTTTGTTATTTGTGTAATGCAGCAAAACGTTCCGTCAACTTCAACTCAACAGTAGATTCTAGCCAGTCTTCACTACCTTCGGAAATTCAGGGTGAGCTAATGCGTCTAGCGGGACTGGGTCTTCTTCTTCGAGTCTTGATGCCTTGAACTTCTGGCAGGACTAGCTTTTTAGTATTTTTGTTCTTAGACATTTTAGTTTAGTAATTGAGGATAGATGTTCTTGTGATGATGACTTCCAGATTTGGGGGATAATAATAATAGTTTTGAATTGTTTTTATTAATGAGTTAAGTCTTCCGCATTTCTTGTTTGATATTGTATTAAAATGTTAAGGTTAAGATGGGTTGGTTCGCTCACATAGGAGGGTAAATGTGGGTGCTAGTCGCGTCCCCGATTTGGGTCGTGACAGACTTGGTATCAGAGCCAGGGGTTCATTGGTCTCATCACACAAGAACGAGTCTAGTAGAGTCTTAAGGAACGGTAAGGGGACGCCTTTACTTTTCTTTGAGAGGCTATAAGACTTTAGGAAAATTCCATTCTTTCATTCTTTCTTTCGTGCTACTACTTGAGTCCAATTGGTATCTAGGTGATACAAATTGGTATCTGACCATCTTCACTCTATTTCGCAGATGGTTAGAACTAGAGCAACGACCGCACTAGCAGCAACAACGGAAAGACAAGAACGACTGAGCCAGCCACTGGGGGTGTGGCTCGAGGAAGAACAGCGGCAAGAGGCCGTGGAAGAGGTCGTGGGAGGACGTCTCTAGAGGGAGAGGACGAGCCCCTAGCCCATCTGACACTAGGGCAGTGACTCCTCCACCGACCGAGGATGTGGTAAGAGAGGGTGAGGAAGGGGAGATGAACAAGTGCAACATGAGGAAATGCCACCCAACCTACCCCAGAGATGATCAATCAGGTACTTGCTTATCTTAGCGGGTTATCCGATCAGGGTCAGGCACCTCCAGTGGTTTTGCACCAACACCTCCGGCTTCAGAGATACGACATGCGTCTACTATGGCTCCCCGCATGGATGCACCATTGGGAATAGGCATATTTCCACGTCTGACTACTGGCCTATTAGACAAACGATCAACATGAACTTTTCAGTAAGTTCTTGAAATTGAAACCTCCAGTCTTAAGGGTGCAGAATCAGAGGATGCCTACGATTTTCGGTTGATTGTCATGAGCTACTACACAAGATGGGTATAGTAGAGAGGTTTGATGTCGAGTTCGTGAGCTATCAGTTTCAAGGGAACGCCAAAATGTGGTGGCGTTCACATATTGAGTGTCAACCAACGGAGGCACCACCTATGACTTGGGAATCATTCTCTAGTTTGTTCATGGAAAAAGTATATCCCCCGCACTTTGAGGGATAGGAAGAGGGATGAGTTCTTGAGTCTAGAGCAAGGCAGAATGACGGTTAATGCATACGAGGCTAAATTTCGCGCACTATCCAGATATGCCACCCAACTCTTTTTCAGTCCACAAGAACGGATCCGCCATTTTGTGAAGGGGTTGAGGTCAGAATTGCGGATTTCAGCCTTACAGATAGCGGCAACGGCAAAATCCTTCCAAGAGGTGGTAGACTTCGTGATTGAGGTGGAAGGAGTGAAGCCAGACGACTTCACCACGACATTGACATCAAAGAGGTTTCGAAGGGGAGGTGAGTTTAATGGTTCTTACTCTAGAGGACAGAACTCCGGAGGTCACTCAGTTCGACCAATACAGTCTTCACTACAGACTGTAGTTGGGGGTCCACCTCAGATCGGACAACACTTCTCTGAGAGGCCGATGCGTGAACCCAGAGAATGTTATGGGTGTGGAGAGATTGGACACATTAAGAGGTACTGTCCAAACCAGAGTTACAGACCCCGATAGCTAGAGGTAGGGGCGGTCATGGTAGAGGCCGTTTTTCCGGAGGGCGTGGTGGCCGAGGTAATGGTGGTCACCAAAACAGGCAGAGGTGAAGGGCAAAACGGAGCCACTACTCCGCAACATGGTAGGGGCAACGGACAGACAAATAATGGGGCCCATTGCTACGCTTCCCTGGGAGATCTGAAGCGGAGGCGTCTGATGCTGTTATCACAGGTAATCTTTCGGTTTGTGAATGCATGGCATCTGTATTATTTGATCCCGGATCACATTCTCTTATGTATTCTTCCTCATTTGCTAATGGTCTAAAATTACATTGTGAATTACTTGACATACCTATTCGTGTTTCTACTCCGGTGGGTGAGTCGGTGATAGTTGAAAGGGTATATAGGTCTTGTTTGGTGAATTTTGTGGGGAGCAAACACTTATGTAGACTTGGTTATTCTAGAAATGGGTGGACTTTGATGTAATTCTGGGTATGACTGGCTTCTCCGAATTTTGCGATTTTGGATTGTAATGCTAAACAGTGACGTTAGCCAAGCCTGGGGCAGATCCGTTAGTGTGGGAGGGTGACTACACTTCAAATCCGGTGCGCGTATTATCTCCTTTATTCGTGCTCAGAAGATGATTAGTAAGGGTTGTCTAGCTTTCTTGGCTCATCTTAAGGATGACACTACCCAAGTACCTTCGATTGAGTCAGTTTCGGTAGTCCGTGAATTTTTGGATGTGTTCCCTGCAGATCTTCCCGGTATGCCACCGGATAGGGATATTGACTTCTGTATTGATCTTGAACCGGGTACTCGCCCCATTTCTATACCCCCGTATAGAATGGCTCCCGCGGAGTTAAGAGAATTAAAAGCACAACTTCAAGAGTTGTTGAGCAAGGGCTTTATTAGACCAAGTGCATCTCCTTGGGGTGCTCCGGTTTTGTTTGTAAAGAAGAAGGATGGGAGCTTTCGGATGTGCATAGATTACCGACAGTTGAACAAGGTAACTATTAAGAACAAGTACCCCATTCCTCGCATTGATGACTTGTTCGATCAGTTACAAGGTGCTTGTGTCTTCTCTAAAATTGACTTGAGATCCGGTTATCACCAATTGAAAATACGAGCAACGGACGTGCCAAAGACTGATTTTCGAACTAGGTATGGGCACTATGAATTTGTGCTAATGTCTTTTGGTCTTACGAATGCCCCTGCTGCTTTCATGAGTTTGATGAACGGGATTTTCAAGCCATATTTGGACCTCTTTGTGATTGTGTTTATTGATGATATACTGATATACTCGAAGAGTAAGAAAGAACATAAGGAGCATTTGAAAATGGTGTTAGAGTGGTTGAGAAAGAAAAAGCTTTTATGCGAAATTCTCAAGTGTGAGTTTTGGCTAGATTCAGTTTCCTTGTGGGACACGTGGTTTTAAGGATGGAGTGATGGTGGATCCATCTAAAGTTGAGACGGTAAAGAATTGGGTAAGACCTACAAACGTGTCAGAAATAAGGAGTTTTGTGGGGTTAGCTAGCTACTACCGCCGAGATTCGTCAAGGGATTCTCTTCCATTGCTTCCCAATTGACAAACTTGACTAAGCAGAATGTTCCTTTGTATGGTCAGATGAATGTGAGGAAATCTTTCAGAAGCTTAAGACCTTGTTGACTACCGCACCTATCCTTACCTTGCCAGTAGAGGGTAAAAACTTCATTGTTTATTGTGATGCATCTATTCTGGGTTGGGTGCCAGTACTGATGCAAGAGAAGAATGTGATTGCTTATGCTTCAAGACATTAAAGGTGCATGAACGTAACTATCCGACCCATGATTTGGAGTTGGCCGCGGTGGTAGTTTTGAACTAAAGAAATGGAGACACTACTTGTATGGGGTTAAGTGTGAGGTCTATATGGATCATCGTAGTCTACAGTATGTCTTCACTCAGAAAGACTTGAACTTGAGACAGAGGAGATGGATGGAACTACTGAAGGACTACGACATCACTATCTTGTATCATCCGGGGAAAGCGAAGTTGTTGTGGGGATGCTTAAGTAGAAAAGGCCGGAAGCATGGGAAGTCTAGCTCATTTGCAAGTTTCTAGACGCCCATTGGCTAGAGAGGTGCAGATTCTGGCTAATGACCTTATGAGGTTAGAAATAAATGAGAAGGGAGGATTGTTAGCTTGTGTAGAGGCAAAATCCTCTTTTCTTGATCAGATTAAGGGGGGGAAGCAGTTTGATGATGAGAAACTAAGGCGAATCGAGATAAAGTGTTGCAAGAGAGAGGCTAAGGAAGCAACAATCGATGGTGAAGGTGTTTTGAGGATTAAGGAAGGGTATGTGTACCCCGCATCGATGATTTGATCACCACTATTTCTGACAGAGGCTCATAGTTCCGGATACTCTATACATCCTGGTGCAACCAAGATGTACCGCGACCTAAAGCAACACTTCTGGTGAAGTAGAATGAAGCGAGATATGGTTGAGTTTGTTGCCAAATGTCCAAATTATCAACAAGTAAAGTATGAACACCAGAGGCCTGGAGGAACACTTCAGAGAATGCCATTCCTGAATGGAAGTGGGAGAGAATCGCGATGGACTTCGTGGTTGGTCTTCCCAAGACATTGGGTAAGTATGACTCTATTTGGGTGATTGTTGATAGGTTAACTAAGTCTGCTCACTTCATTCCGGTCAAGGTGACCTACAATGCAGAGAAGTTAGCAAAAATCTACATCTTAGAAACCGTTCGATTGCATGGAGTTCCACTCTCCATCATATCAGATAGAGGTACGCAGTTTACTTCTAAGTTTTGGAGGACATTACATGCTGAATTAGGTACTAGGTTGGACCTTAGTACTGCATTTCATCCTCAGACCGATGGTCAGTCTGAGCGAACGATTCAAGTGTTGGAGGATATGCTTCGTGCGTGTGTGATAGAGTTTGGTGGCCATTGGGATAGTTTCTTACCCTTGGCAGAGTTTTCATACAATAATAGCTATCACTCCAGCATTGACATGGCCCCATTTGAAGCATTGAGGAGGAGATGTAGGTCTCCCATTGGTTGGTTTGATGCCTTTGAAGTTAGACCTTGGGGGACTAATTGTGAGAGACTCTATGGAGAAGGTGAAAGCTATTCAAGAAAAGCTTTTGGCGGCTCAGAGTAGACAAAAGGAGTATGCAGACCGGAAGGTTAGAGACTTGGAGTTCATGGAAGGTGAACAAGTCTTGTTGAAGGTTTCACCCATGAAGGGGTGATGATGCGGTGGTAAAAGAGGTAAGCTAAGTCCAAGGTACATTGGACCATTGAAGTGCTTAAGCGAATAGGGAGGTGGCTTATGAATTAGCCTTGCCTCCAGGGCTGTCCGGAGTGCATCCGGTATTTCATGTGTCCATGTTGAAAAGATACCACGGAGATGGAAATTACATTATCCGTTGGGATTCAGTTCTATGGATGAGAACTTGACTTATGAGAGAGGAACCGGTTGCTATATTAGATAGAGAAGTTCGCAAGTTGAGGTCGAGAGAGATTGCATCCATCAAAGTTCAATGGAAGAATCGACCGATTGAAGAGGCTACTGGGGAGAGAAGGAGGCAGATATGCAAGAAAAATACCCACATCTGTTTACAGATTCAGGTACTCCTTTTCGCCATTGTTTTTCTTCTTTTGATCGTTCGGGGACGAACGATGGGTAAATTGGTATCTATTGTAACGACCTGTTTAGTCGTTTTGAGCAGCAGATTTTAATTCTGGAAAATTGGCTGAAACGACGGAAACCCACGACGGACCGTCACAGGCACGACGGACCGTCCAGGGTCTCGTTTCAATATACTTAGGAATTCTGAAATTGGGTACTGAAAATCGACTCTCTGTAAATCGTGACGGACCTGCAGGACGAGCCGTCACAGCACGACGGACCGTCGTGAGCTCCCGTTGCAAAACACTTCAACTTTTTGAGAATTTGTACAAGAAACGAGTTTCTGACCGCCATGACGGGGGGCAGGACGGACCGTCACAGTGCACTTAGTGAAAAATGGGATTTAGGAGGCTGCGACGACCATCGTGACGGACCGTCGCGGGCACGACGGACCGTCACAGGTTGTGCAATCCCAGGCAGTTTAGGATTTCTCACACGTTTTAAGGGTCGTTTTGGACTATTCTTTCCTTAATTATAAAAGATTGAGGGTTAATATTAATAAGTCTAATTACTGGGGGGGTTAAAAGAGGTAACCTTAAGTTAATTAGTGGGTTTATTGTCTCTTTTACACTTAATTATATTGTAATTAGGGTAAAGGAAAGAGGGTTTGAATAAAACAAAACAGAAAGGAAAAAAAGAGAGAGAGTATGATCGATCTAATGTTGAGGGAAACGCAGCTTTGAGGATTAGCTTGTTGATCCAATTCTTCGGTGGAGTAGGTTATGGTTATGTTACGATATTCGTAGTGAACTCTTAATAGTGATATTATGTGTTGATAGTATTGTAAACCCTTGCTATGTGCTTAAATTGTATGCTTGCATGATTATGATTATGAAATTGTGATGAATTAACAAAGCATGATGAAGTTATTGAATCCAAAATCTTGAAAGAAAGAAAACCCTAATTCACTTGATATATTATATAATGAGATTGATGATGCCTTGTGTAAAAGAAGCTTGATGAATTAGGGGATCGAGTGCCACGTTCCGTGGTACCAGGATAGAATGAGGATCGGAGTGTCACGTTCCGACACCAGGATGGAATAGATGAGGATCGGAGAGCGAGGTGTCACGTTCCGACACCAGGATAGTATAGGGTCGGGTGCCACGTTCCGGTACAGGATAGAATATGAGGATCGGAGTGTCACGTTCCGACACCAGGATAGTATATGGATCGGGTGCCACGTTCGGTACCAGGATAGAATA
>JAKWJD010001269.1:0-47368 GCA_027705065.1 Solanum peruvianum | reverse complement strand
TTAAAATGACTTACAGAAGGTTTAATTCAACTCTAAGCTTAAACTGGTGTCTTTTCCTTTAGTGCCTTTGTTGGACACCTGTTAAGGATGTGAACTCCTGTATGCACTGCTTCTGCCCAAAAACTATTTTGGCAGCCCTTTCTCATTCATCATAGTTCTGGTCATTTCAACAATTGTTATATTTCTTCTTTCAGATACACCATTTTGTTGAGGAGTATACCCTGTTGTAAGTTGCTTCTGAATGCCTTCATTTTTGCAATATTCTTCAAATTCTCGACTGGTGTACTCACCTCCTTGATCACTGCGAATGGTTTTGATGCTGTAATCATTTTGCTTCTCAACAAGGGCTTTAAATTTCTTGAATGAAGCAAATGCTTTTGACTTTTCTTTCAAGAAATAAACCCAAGTCATTCTTGAAAAATAATCAATAAATATTAGAAAATACCTTTGACTTCCAAGAGATGGAGTCTTCATTGATCCACAACTGTCGGTATGAATTAGTTCCAAAAATACACTTGCTCTCCAAGACACCCCTTTTGAAAAAGACTTCCTGTGTTACTTTCCCATTATACGACTTTCACATGTATCCACCTCAGTACGTATCTCAGGAAGGCCTTGCACCATGTCATTTTGATTGAGAAGCTTTAAACCATGAAAATTCAAGTGACAAAATCTTTTGTGTCAAAGCCATGAATCATCTACAATTTCATTTTTTAATGCATTGTATTGAAATTGCAAAGGGAAGTTTCTGTTTATCATCTTTACTTCAACAATGACTTGATTTGGCTCAATTTTATCATAAATCTTGCAATAATTATCTCTAAAGACAAGAGAATAACCATTTTCCATGAGTTGACCAACACTAAGCAAATTTTCTTCCAGGTTAGGAACATAAAGAACATCATGAATTTGCTTATCGCATCCTTTCATGTTGATCGAAATAGTACCTTAACCTTTCACATCAACTAAGGCTCCATTCCCCATCTTCACTTTAGTAGTGATGCTATTATTAATTGAGAGGAAAGCCTTTTCATCTCCAGTCATGTGATTACTACAACCACTATCAACATACCATTCATTTCTTTTTGTTGAAGCATCAGATTTAGAAGCAAAGAAACGATTTTCTTCCCTTTCTTTCTCATGTTTTTCACAAAAAATTGTTTGCTCCCGTTTCTTATGCCAACAATCTTTTTCAACGTGGCCAAACTTTTTACAAAAGTTATATTGGATCTTGCCTTTGTGCCAACATTTTTCTGCATTGTGATTGGTCTTTTTGCAAACTTTACAAAAAAAAACTAGAGTTTTTCTCACCTTTTTTGTCAACCTTCTTGGAAGAACCATCATGATCCTGCTTTTTTTTTTGGCTTTTGATTTTTCTTCTGATGTTTTTTGAGAAATTTTGAGAATTCTCATTTATTTTAGACTGGAAAGCTGTCTCTTTGGGTTGATCTTCAAGAAAAAATCTTCGCTTATCGTGTGCACGAAATGATCCTACTAGCTCTTTGATGGAAAGCTTAGAAAGATCTTTCGTCTCCTTAGTGATAGCAACGATGTACTCATACTTTTCTGTGACACTAATTAGAATCTTTTCCACAACTTGTTGGTCAGAAATTGTATCACTATGATTTCTCATTTCATTAACAATATTCATGACTCTTGTGCAATATTCATCAATTTTTTCAGATTCTATCATCTTTAAATTTTGAAACTCTCTTCTAAGAGTTTGAAGATTTATAGTGCGTACCTTTTCGTCACCATAAACCTCAGTTTCCAGAAAATCCCAAGTTTCCTTTGCAGTCTCACAAGTAGCAATTTTTGCAAAATATGCTCTTGAGACTCCCATTTGGATTTTGCTTAAGGTTTTTGCATCTTGACGATACTTTGCCTCAAGACTTTTCATCTCTGCTGATGTAAGATCACCATCATTTTCTGGCTCTTCAAAGCCATTTGCCACAATAGTCAACAAACCTTCAGCTTTCAAATGTGTTCTCATTATTATCTTCCAGTATTCAAAATCAGTTCCATCAAAAAATGGAGTAAGAACAACTGAAGAATCAACACCTTCATTTGTTTTGAATGCCATATTTTTTCTTCATCTAACCCCAGATTAAGAACGAAAACCTGCTCTGATACCAATTTGTAGGAAATATGAAAGGAAAATAATATCCTTAGAGAATGCTTAAGTTTATTATAGGCTACTTAAGGCCACTTGAGATGATTACAATCATCAACTACATCAATATTATACTACTCAAAATAGAAAACAAAAAATCTTGCACAAATAACTAAATACATATATCACAATTTACTAGATACATGTATTACGAAATTCTAAAAAGACTTCTTGAAAAACTAAGAGACAATTTTGAAAGACTAAACATTGATGCATTAATTCCAACAATTAGATGTTCAATATAAAAATAACAACAATATGCTCCACAAGTGGGTTTTGTGGAGGGTATGACATATAAAATGAAAATGCAAGATTGAGGTGTTACAAATATTGAAATGTATTAATGTTTTTAGGTCCAACATGTAGCATACTGCATTGGTGATGTATATGCTCTAATTTCATTTGAGTCATATGCATTGTGAATAATTTGTTTCTTCTTTAAACTAATAAATTAGGCCTAGTGTTGTACTTAACAAGTATAACTGTAACAGCTTTTAGAGGTTTGACAAGTGTTCACTCTACGAAATTAGGCCTACACAAAAAGACATTTCAACTTGTATAAAGTTAAATAAATAGGCATATGCATCAGACATGACATAATGTGTATCTCATACGAATTGTCATATAAAATTAAGTGTTTGTCCATACACAATATTGGAAGGCATACATGTCGACTGAAATCAAGTTAATTAAAAAGCGTGTTTATATATTATCCCCAAAATCAAATGTTGTATATTGTTTCTACCTTGATATACTCAATGCAACATTCTTTCGTTAACTTACCCTTTTTATTTTGTAACTTACAAAACTCAATATTCTAGTCGTTATTCCTATTTCCAACTTCATGCAAATTTCAAGAAAGACTATCCGTGTGAAGTGTACAAATTCCGTAGAACTAACTCTTTAAAATGTAAAATTTACTCACACCATTTCAATAATCTTAAGAAAATAAAATGACTTTTGAATTTTTGAACTTAAATTAAAGAGATGTTGAATATACCAAAACATCTACTAATTTTGCAGTCTTAGCATTTAAAGTGGGAAGTTGAAATTAAGGGTGTGCTTAGTATGATGGAAAATGTTCTTCAAAAATGGTTTTTTCTTTTTCTTATATTTGGTTGGTTTAAATATTTTGGATAATATTTTTCAAATCAACTTATTTTCTTCAAATTTAAGGAAAATGACTTCCCTTTAAAAAGTAAGGAAAACAATTTTCAAAATCATTTTTAACCTCACACCTCAACTTTTCATCCTAACTTAAGTCTCGGATATTGATTGGCAATACCAATCCTAAATCTGGCTCTTGATTCTCAATTCGAGACACGACTCTCGACCTCTATTTGAGACTCACTACCATATCTTCGAGTTAGAATTAAAGGTTGAATTTCTAATTGAGTGTCGGGATCGGGGTCTCGGAATCGGGTCTTGAGGTTTAGTGTCAATGTTGGGTTTTGGGTCTCAGATCGGGTCTTGGGATCAGGTTTTGAGGTTGGATGTCGGGGTCAGGTTTTGGATCTTGGGATCGAGTATTAAGTCGAAGCTAGAGTGGAAGTCGGATCTAAAATTGGGATCGGGGTCAGAGGTCAAGTGTCAAGTTATAGTCGAGTCTTGAGAAGGATATCGAGTAGAGGTGTGGTCTTGGGTTGGGGTTCGATCTCGAGTCGGGTGTTTGGGTCGAGATTTGATCTTGGGTCACGTTTTGGACTTTGGTCGATGTCTAGGTTGGGTCTTAGGAAGGGTCTCGAGTTAGATCTCGAGGTTGGGTGTCATGTCGGGTTTTGGGGTCGAATCCTGAGTAGGGGTTGGGTATATGGTTGGGGTTAGGTTCGGGTATGGATCAAAGGGTCAGGTTAAGTCTTGGGAGTCTGGTGTCTAGGTCGAGGTCCAATCTCGAGAAGGTTCTCTAAGTTGGGTTTCGAGGTTGGGCATGGGTATCGAATCTCAAGTATCGAATTGGGGTTAGGTCTCGAGTTGGGGTCGAGATCAAGTCTCGGGGTCAAGTTCGGGATCGGACCTAGGGTTGGGTGTCGGGGTTAGACGTCAACTCTCGGGTCGAATTCCATTTCAAAAGTTGGATCTTCAGTTGAATGTTGGGGTCGGGAATTGGTGTTGGGTCTCGGGTCTGGTTCAGGTTTGGGTGTCAGAATCACATTCTAGTTTAAACGTCGGGACTCCTGCAGGGTTAGATCCTAGGTCGAGTCTTGGGACCGAAACCTTATTTTTTTCATGGTCAGGATCGTGTTCCAATTCAAATCTCAGATCCCGTATTAGGAGTAGCGGTCAATTTTTGGATCAATTAGGTGTTGGGATTAGGTATTGAATCGATTATCGGGGTTGATTATAAGGTTAGAAACTATATAATTAAAAAGTATTTTCTATTATCTAGCCAAACAGAAAAGATTATTTTCTAAAAATTGTTTTATTTTTCCACTCATTGTATATTTTTAAAAAATTGTTTTATTTTTCCACTCATTGTGAATCAAACATGAGATAAATTAGAAACAAACTTATTTTTCAAAAAAGGGATAATGCCCAAATACCCCCTCAACCTATGCCCGAAATCTCAGAGACACACTTATACTATACTAAGGTCCTATTACCCCCTGAACTTATTTTATTAATAATTTTTTACCCCTTTTTAGCCTACGTGGCACTATCTTGTGGGTCCAACGATGGTTGACTTTTTTTTTCAAACTAGTGCCACGTAAGCTAAAAAGGGGTAGAAAATTACTTATAAAATAAGTTCAGGGGGGTAATAGGACCTTAGTATAGTATAAGTGTGTCTCTGGGATTTCGGGCATAGGTTGAGGGGGTACTTGTGCATTTTCCCTTCAAAAAATAAAAACTGTTTCTGTCATACCAAACATACCCTAAAAAGTTGTCAAAACGGTCAAAGATATTTTTTTCAAAACAAATAAACAGGAAAATAAGACAAATAAATTTAAACGGGGTGAATAGGGTAATAATCATTTATATTTATTCAGTATAGTTTGATTTATTCGATGAAGTCGGTATTAAAAAAACCATAAACACACAGCTTTAACTGTTGATAAAAATTTGATTCCCCACATTATAATACCCTGTATATTTTCCCTTTTGGTACCCCAATGTGTCATGTGTGTATTAGTTTGAATTGGTGAATAAATTGTGCAGTGCTTGGTATCACGTTAGTAACGTGAGCAACACTGAAACGCTGATTACACACTCCACTCCAAGCTTTGACCATTTTGTTAAAATTCAATGACTACACGTATTTAATAGCTTTTTAAGTTACTCCTATTAAGACAAATAAAGTGGAAGGTTTTAAATGGACTCATATAAAAGAAAAAATTCCCTCTTTAGGCGCAAATGCAATTAACATACATATGGGCTATGGTTATATCCATAGCTTTACGTAACTGAATCCAAGCAAACTTAACCACTTAATTCTCCTAGAAAGCATAACATCATTTTCCAACGTCTAACAAATAAAAGATTGACAAAGGAAATCGATGTGACGCCGAGATTTAATATAGGAATAAGAAGTCTTATATCGGCAAATACACATGCTAAATGTTGACTATATCAGGCTCTATCCACTAGTGATGTGTTTGAAATGTTGAATATATCAAGCTCTATGCACTAGTGATGTGTTTGAAAAAGTGGCGAAGTCAGGATTTTACGAAGGGTGTTCAAGTGCTAAAGTGAATCTGTTCTTGTTAAAAAGTGAAAAAAATTGCTACTAGTTTAAATTTGTATATTTTTACTCTTTCAGGCGCCCGAAACCACTATATTACATCATATTGTTGTGTCAAAGCGCCTAAAACCACTAGATTACATTATATTGTTGTGTCAAGGATGTCCAAAATATATTATTTAATCATTTAATTTATTATTTTACTTGTATATACAGTATAATATTCCGACGAAGAGTGTTCGATTGGAGGACACCTTGATACAAGTGTGGCTACACCACTGGTTTGGAAGTTGTGTGGATTAAGATTTATAACGGACAATATCACTAGCGATCTAGATGTACGATATTAGAAAAGAGAATATAATAGGCTTAATATTAACGTAAAAAGGATTAGCTAAAACAAATCAAAATGTGTAAGAACCAAATATTGAAATAGTTAAAAGAAATCCACGAGTATTAGGCAAATCATGAGTCTGGTTATTTTTTCTTTTTAAATGGAGTAGTTAATTTGCAATATTTGTTTGGATTACTATAAAATTGCACCTACAATTTATTTAATGTTAACGTGTTTCTGATGAGTTGACATACAATTATTGGACACGGTGTGAACAATTCAGAAATTTTCATGCATAGAAATGACACTTAATATAATTAATACTCCATTATTAACTTTTTTAGGAATATTTATTTTTTTAGTATAAGGAATCCTTACCTCTTTCCTATCTGTTTAGATTCTATTTTGCACATCTCTTCTTTTATGAGTGTTACCAACATTTTTGCATTTTTTTATTGATCTTTATTGTTCTTGTGAGTGACAACAAAAAGTAGCCACCGTGGATAACGATGAATTGATAAATATCTTTTTATTTTTAATTAAAAAAATTTAAATTTAAATCGTCTTTATTAAAAAATAATTTATTTTCAACGAAATCTCCTAGTGGAGTATTTTTATTGGGTGATGTATTAGACGGTTTGAGTAAGTATTCTTACTGGTTGAGATTTTATTTTATTTTGGCTTGTAATAGTAACTTAGCTCCACATATTGACATACTTGTCCATTTGGTCCTACAGTTCTATTTTTATGATGAAGCATAATTAATATAATTATGTTAGTTCAATTTTAAAAAATTATAATGATGAGTTTCGTTTTTATTATTCTCGAAAGAGAAAATTAAATGATGAAATAATTTTATTAGATAATATTATTGTTTATTTTATCTTATTGTGTACGTAACATCACGTTTATGTTGTTATTTTTCTTGAAAAATTATCACATGTTGTGAAATCAAGATTATAAGAAGAAGACAAGAGAAATAGATGTAGGAGAAGACTTTCTTCTTATTCAAGTATATATAAGTTGCATATGTATATATTACAATAGTGAATGAACAACCCTATTTATAGAGTGAGAAATCATTCCAAAGGTCACCATATTAAGTATCATAATAAATAGATACATACTTATCCAAAAAGGTTCATGTAACCTAGTGAATATGAATGGTTGTTCATGTACTAACTTTATGGACTATCCACTTATTTAATGGATTTATAACACTCCCCCTTGGATGTCCATAGATATTGTGCCTCGTTAAAACCTTACTAGAAAAAAAACCCTGCGGGAAAAAATTCTAGTGAAGGAAAAAGAGTACACATATCTTTTGATACGCATTATTTGCTGCCTCATTAAAAACCTTTCTAGGAAAACCCAATAGGACAAAACCTAGATTAAGAAAAAAAGAGTACAGTGCGTATTTTACTCCCCCTGATAAAAACCACGATTCAGATGGTTAAGTTTCCGCATTCCAATTTTGTGAACCATCTTCTCAAGAGTTGAGGCCGGTAAAGATTTAGTAAATAAATCTGCTGGATTATCACTCGAACGAATTTGTCGCACATCAATATCACCATTCTTCTAGAGATCATGTGTGAAGAATAATTTTGGTGAAATGTGTTTTGTTCTATCTCCTTTTATAAAGCCTCCTTTTAATTGAGTTATGCATGCAGCAGTGTCTTCAAAGAGTATTGTGGGTATCTTGACGTCACACTTCAAACCACATCTTTCTTTGATAGAATGTATTACTGATCTTAACCATACACATTATCTACTTGCTTCATGAATGGCTATTATCTCAGCATGATTTGAAGAAGTGCGACAATAGACTGCTTCGTAGATCGCCATGATATAGCAGTACCTCCATATGTGAACAGATAGCCTGTTTGTGATCGAGCTTTATGTGGGTCAGATAAATAACCTGCATCTGCATGACCAACAAGATCTGCACTATCTTTGTTAGTATAAAACAGACCCATATCACTAGTTCCCCTTAGATATCGCAATATATGTTTAACTCCTTTCCAATGTCTTCGTGTAGGGGAAGAACTATATCTTGCTAACAAATTAACAGAAAATGCTATGTCAGGTCTCGTAGCATTAGCAAGATACATAAGTGCCCCAATTGCACTAAGATAAGGTACTTCTGGACCAAGAGGTTCCTCATTCTCTTCTTGAGGTCGGAATGGATCCTTACTCACTTCAAGTGATCGGACAACCATTGGAGTACTTAATGGATGTGCTTTGTCCATGTAAAATCGTTTCAAGATTTTCTCAGTATAGGCAGATTGATGGATGAAGACCCCGTCTACTAAATATTCTATTTGTAGTCCAACAAATTTTTGTCTTCCAAGGTCTTTCATCTCAAATTCTTCCTTTAGATATTCAATTGCCTTTTGAACCTCTTCTGGAGTTCCAATGAGATTAATGTCATCAACATAAACAGCAAGAATAACAAACCCCAATGTTGTTTTCTTAATAAATATACAAGGACAAATGACATCGTTTATATAACCTTGTTTTATCAAGTACTCACTGAGGCGATTATACCACATGCGCCCTGATTGTTTTAAGCCATATAATGACTTTCGTAATCTGATTGAATATATTTCTCGAGATTTTGAACTTCATACTTCAGGCATTTTAAGTCCTTCTGGAACTTTCATATAAATTTCATTATCAAGTGAACCGTAAAGGTAAGTTGTAACCACATCCATTAGATGAATTTCAAGATTTTCATGTACAACTAAACTGATGAGATATCGAAAAGTTATTGCATCCATAACAGGTGAATATGTTTCTTCATAGTCGACACAAGGTCGTTGAGAGAATCCTTGTGCAACAAGGCGTGCCTTGTATCTTACAATCTCATTTCTCTCATTTCTTTTTCGTACAAAGACCCATTTACAGCCAAATGGTTTAACATCACTAGGCGTTTGGACTACTGGTCCAAAAACCTCACGCTTAGAAAGTGAATTCAATTCTGATTGAATTGCTTCTTGCCATTTTGGCCAATCATGTCTTTGTCGACATTCTTCGACGGATAAAGGTTCAAGATCCTCATTTCCTTGCATAATGTTAAGTGCAACATCATATGCGAAAACATTATCCACTATGATTTTTGATCGATCTAAACTTATCCCATCACCTGTAGAAGAACTTATTGAGAGTTCTTCATTTACTTGAGTCTCGGGTTCATTGATTTCTTCAGGAATATCAGGATTAATCAGATCTTGAATTTCTTCGTGAAATCTTTTGTAGTGTCATTTTTTGTACTTCTTTTTCTAGGATTCTTATCTTTTGAACCCAATGGTCTACCACGCTTCAGGTGTATTTGTGATTCAACACATCTCTTCTTTTATGAGTGTTACCAACATTTTTGCATTTTTTCGTTGATCTTTATTGTTCTTGTGAGTGACAACAAAAAGTAGCCAACATGGATAATGATGAGCCGATAGTTACTTTTTCATCTTTAATTATGAAATTTTAAATTTGAATTGTTTCAATTAGAAAATAATTTATTTTTAACGAAATCTCCAAGTGGAGTATTTTTATTGGGTGATGTATTAGACGGTTTGAGTGAGTATTCTTACTGGCTTGTAATAGTAACTTAGCTACATATATTGACATACTTGTCCATTTGGTCCTACAATTCTATTTTTATCATGAAGCATAATTAATATAATTATGTTAGTTCAATTTTAAAAAATTATAATGATGAGTTTCGTTTTTATTATTCTCGAAAGAGAAAATTAAAGGATGAAATAATTTTATTAGATAATTATTGTTTATTTTATTTTATTGTGTACGTAACATCACGTTTATGTTGTTATTTTTCTTGAAAAAGTATCACAACTATTTTCTTTTCTTTCTTAGTAATATAAATGTTATAGTGTAGTTTTTTTTTTCTCGTCTTAATTAGCAATATAATTAATAAAATCTATAGTCTATATATTATTGGGAAAATACCCAAGTACCCCCTCACCTATGCCCGAAATCCCAGAGACACACTTATAATATACTAAGGTCCTATTACCCCCTGAACTTATTTTATATGTAATTTTCTACCCCTTTTTAGCCTACGTGGCACTAGTTCGAAAAAAAAGTCAACCATCGTTGGGCCACAAGATAATGCCACGTAAGCTAAAAAGGGTAAAAAATTATTAATAAATAAGTTCAGGGGGGTAATAGGACCTTAGTATAGTATAAGTGTGTCTCTGTGATTTCGAGCATAGGTTGAGGGGGTACTTGGGCATTACCCCTATATTATTTAATTGTATTCTTTGAAATAATAATGTGACACATTTAATGCACTTAAATAATACTATTTATTTATTTATTTATTTTACTTTTCTCCCTTTTTTCCTTTGTTCATTTATTTACTTTTACAGATAAAACCAATATATATAATGAATAATGTTTTTGAATGTCTAATAGAATAATACGAGTTAACACCTCAGATGGTCACTCAACTATGCACTCATCTCGTAGAAAGTCACTTAACTTTCAATTTTCACTCAAAAGTCACTCAACTATGCACTTCTTTCTCAGAAAGTCACTCAACTTTGAATTTTAATTCAAGAGTCACTCAACAATTCACTCTTTTTTCAAAAAGTCACTCAACTTATTAAATTGTTTTTTAATTAAAATTTATTGATATTAATTATTTATATAACAAATCAATTTTTTTTAAAAAAAAAAAAAAACCATTTAAACCATTTAGTGATCCACCCACCTAACCCGACCCATTAAAAAATATGATATGACCCATTTTATTTTGTCTTTAATCATAATTCAAGGTTTAAAGAGAGGAATTAATTTAGGATTAAAGACAAAATAAATGGATCATATCATATTTTTTTAATGGGTCGGGTTAGGTAGATGGATCACTAAATGGTTTTATTTATTTCTTAAAATTTTTGGTTTGTTATATAAATAATTAATATCAACAATTTTAATTAAAAAATAATTTAATAGATGAGTGACTTTTTGAGGTAATAGTGGATAATTGAGTGATTTTTGAGTTAAAATTCAAAGTTGAGTGACTTTCTGAGAAAGAAGTACATAGTTGAGTGACTTTTGAGTGAAAATTGAAAGTTAAGTGACTTTCTGAGAGAAGAGTGCATAGTTGAGTGACCATCTTTATATATTTTTAAAAAAATATTTATTTAACGTGTAAAAAATAGATAACAAATGTGAATAATAAATACATAACATAAAGTTCAAAAGCTTTTATTAAGGAATCATTATTGACATGGAGGATCAAGGACTCTATCCTACAAAGATGGGGAAATAAACCTGAAGGAGAACTTTTAATTATTTAATTGATATTCCGACATCAATATTTGTTAGAAGAAAAATGAAAAATTGATCAACACTCTTTTGTATTTGTTATTAATTATAATCTCGTTTTCTTTTTTCCATTTTGAAAATGTTTTTCTTGATGATTTTTATTTTTTTCAATTAAAATGTTTTTCTTATTTATTTTTTTAATGATTCTTTTTGTAATGATTTAGAATTTAGCGTTTGCTCTTATATTCTGATAGTATAGAATATAAATTGAGGTAGAGTAAAATATTTTTTTAAAATGAGGCTTTGTTCAATAAATATTGAGTCCGGAGCTTAAATGGTGTAAAATGTTAACAAAAATTTTAGAACGGTATATGAATTTTTAATTTAGCCAAAAGGGCAAAATCACTAGAAAGAGGAGCGATTTTCTTAATCTTTTATTTGAAATTTAAAAAAAAATGCAGGGATTTGTCTCCAATTTTTTAAATATTTTTTTTAAATCAAATTTTTAGACAAATTTTGATTGCTACTTGTTCTAAAAAATCATTAAAAAATTATTTTGGAATAAGTAGTAGAAAAATTTAAAATAAAAATTTCTTTAAGAAATTTAAAATTTAATTTTAAAAATTGTAAAAAAAATTGATTGGAAAAAATAAAAAAGCAATTTGGAGACAAATCGCGCTGCCCTTACAGCGATTTGCTCTTAATTTTTTTTTCAAATAAATAATTTAAAAAATTAAAGAAATCACTGATTAGGCAGCGATTTATTAAAAAATCATTAACAAAAATTTATTTTGGAAATCGCTGCTAAGACAGCGATTTTACTTTTTCCGGCGAGCGAAATCGCTGCCCTTCCAGCGATTTTGTCCTTTTGATTAAAATAAATATTCATATACCATTTTAGAATTTTTATTAACATTTTATACCCTTTAGGCTCCGGAGTCAATAATTATTCTTATAGAACTTTACATTTCACTTGTTGATGTATATTTTACTCATTTTTCCTTATTTTACGTTATTGAGATATTTCCTAAAACACTTCCAAATAAGTACACTAAAATATATGTTGGAGATATAAGAATCAGCTGCATTAGAAATATTTATATTAAGATAGTTTTCACCGTTTGAAACTAACATTATTATATTTCTTAAAAACAAATGATAATATGACAGATACACTATATATATATATTATATATATTCTATATATATATATATATATATTTTTTTTTTTATTATTATTTTTTTTTTTATTTTTTATTTTTTGTAACCAAGTTCCAAATAATGATATTGCAAATTGGACTGTAATATTTTAACAAACTATTTCACTTACCAACTACACAAGTATATGAGTCAGGAACTAACGTTTATCAAATCAAATACTTCATAATAGGGAAAAAAAAATTCAACGAATTTAGAAAATAGATACATTGTAATTGACTCTTGCACGTAACGCTTTACAACTTTGCATTTTTCTAATCCTACCATTAATTTACAAGTCAAACATTCCCCCCTCAAAGTCTACTATGACTGCCTTGCAAAAGGTGAATCACTCAGCAATTGCCACGTGTCATAGGACTTTTCTGTCAGTCAAGTCACTGTTTCTCCTGTTTTCACGCAATCGGCGTGACTCAATATTTTCCAGCTTTCGCCTAGGGATGTGTGCCCGGATTTTTTACTCATGGAGTTGTGATGCATTCGCCGCCGACTTGAATTTTTCCACCACCACTACTACCGCCGGTTTCTATATCCAACTCGGCGGCGCAACTTCCACTAGGGGAATGGCTAGTTCCGGTGGGTGTTTTTCTGTTCATACTTAGTATTCTTCTCAAAGACATTAAACGAGTCGCTGGTGATCTCGATTGAATCGCCGGTGAACTTACTCTCACTCCCATTTCCAAATCGGCTTCGAAATCGTTCCTTCTTGGTACCTCTATTCTTACTCCGGTCAGATCCAATCCTTTTCGCCGGCAACCCAACGGCGTCATATTAGAATGATGACTACCATTCTCCTCACAACCCGAACTCGAACCCGGTTCATTCACTGTTACTGCCACCTCAACCCGGTTATTATCCGGTTCGATAAGTACTGCCTCCACCGGAGAGCGACAAAGAGGGCATGTAGAATGAGAATGAAACCACATATCAATACATTCCGAATGAAAAGAGTGATTACACTTGGGTAAAACCCGACCCTTTTCATTCTCCTCAAATTCCGATAAACAAACAGCACATTCCAGCGGTTCCGGGTGAGTCTTGTCGGAATAAACAAAAACCGGCAAGGATTTGAGAACCGCCGGTTCCAAACCCCGGTTAGCATCAGACAAACCGGAACCGGGATTATCAACGTAGAAAACAATATGAGTCCGTCGATGGTTAACCCTACGGCGGTGAAGGAGTTCTCGGCGGCGCTGAGACACAAGGTACCAACGAGCATATAAATGAAGACCCACCATGAAAACAACAACAGTGAATAAGATAACAATAGCACTTAGCATAATTTTGCCACTCAATGCATAGCCTCCATCTCCTGTGGAATCAATCAATGGATCATGAATCATGCTTGGGGTATCGTTATTCATGGTAAATAATGCAAATGAGATGGACTATCTGTAATTGTAAATATAGCAAAATTATTGGAGAAGATATATATATATATATATATGGATGGGGAAATGGGCAAGTTGAAGGAAGAAGAGAGAAGGAGGAAAGTTCTTGATGGTTTCGGTGGGAAAAGGGTGAAGTTTAGGTATGATGGTTTTAGTAAGAGAGTGTAATGTGACGGAAGACGCCAAAGTTGACGCGGGATTAGCAAATGACACAAACACCCTTTCCCGCCTGAATCTCTTTAGAGCTTTGGCTATGCGAGATGGTATCATGATATGGAATTATGAGATGAAATTGAAGTTTCATTTGTATACGCGATATAAAATTTTGATATTGTATATTTTCTCATGAACATAAAAATCTAATAAGTAATAACTATTAAAATTGATCCTTTAATTTATTCAATATTATTAAATAAATAAATAATTATAAAATCGTATGATTAATTATTACAAAGTTATTTATCTCCACTTAAGTAATTATTTCATCAAAATATTTTGAGTAAAATGAAACAACTTTCACGGGCTCTTCAAGATTTTTTTACTCAACAATCATGAAATGTGAGTGAAAGTGACTATATGTTCGTAAAAATAATAAATTTTATATCGGTGAGAATAATATATTTTAAAGAGTAATGATGTGATTATAAATTTTATTATTACATGTGAAATAAATGGTTAGTAGATATAAATGTGAAGTTATTTTAACCGAATATAAACTCGTGGATCAATTTTTGTATTAAAATAACTCGAATCATGATATGGTATTTCCATATGTCTCCATATCATGATTTTTGAAGAATACAGTGTCACAATTGGAATCAGCATAAAATCGTATATCGTAACACAAATTCCATCTCACAATATTATATCGTGATATAGTATTACATGATCAAACACCTACTTAATATCTCTTTTTCTTTATAATCAAAATTGGCGATCCACTTAAAATTTGATTATTTTGAACCTTTGAACTTGAACTTAAAATATCTATTTAAAAGAGAAATAGTTTGATCTATTGTATCATAAAATTGTGGAATGTTTGGACGTGAAGAAGGTTAGTTAGGTTGGTTGAATTGATTGAGGAGTAAGTAGTCAAGTTTTCCGTGTAAAGTTGCGTTACATTAATTCAAACACCATTAATAACATGTTCCTGTAAATGTATTTTTCCGTTTATCACAACAATAACAACTTATATACTCTCTCCATTTATACGTTCTTTATTATGTCTATTTGTTTCGTTCACTATATTAATAACAAATTTGTGAGTTTACTTGTTACTTTTAAAATAATCGTTATTTTCTAATACTTTATATTGCATTAATTATACAATATAAAATTTCAACCATCAATTTTTGCTGACTTCTCTAGATCAAAATTTCAAATTACAACTTACTAGTCCAAGGGATTCATTAAAGTACCTTGACTAAAGGTTCACTTAATCTGTTCTAGTTACTTTTTCAAGAAATTAAATTCATTTTTATTACAAATTCATCCACACAACTACTCTTTTATATCTAGAAATTTATTACAATTCAATAATAATTTTGGAACAACTCAACAAACTAAAGACTAATAACCCTAACTTTTAATGAGAGGCGGATCTATATTTAATGTGTTGATTCTCGTGCATATGTTAACTTTGAAAATCATATGTATATGTATGTATCTATCTTAAGAAATAACAACAATTGTGATATAATTAACAATGCACACATGATGAGTATAGTTGTATAGGAGTGTCGTTGTATTGTTGGTACAAGCTAGAGAAATCATTCGCGAGACTAGAGTTTAAATTCAGCTAGAACATTATTTCTTTAGTTTTCTTTTAATTTGTTGGTGCATCTGAAGTCTTTAGAGACTAGAGTTTAAATTCAGCTAGAGCATTATTTCTTTAGTTTTCTTTTAATTTGTTGGTGCATCTGAAGTCTTTAGCAAAGACTAAAAAATCTAGTCTTTAACTTATCAAACTAATAGTACTGCTCTGTTTCTATTTACTTATTAAATATTTTCGAATTTGATTTCGCCTTTTAGTTGTTATTTTTGACAATTTAAGAAAGAACAATTTTTTTAAATGTATTTATGGTAGGAAAAATCATTTTGGCCATAATTTGGCCTGAATGAGATTATTTTAATGTAGTTTTATTTTTAAAAAATATTTTTTTCCTTTTATTTTTAATACTTTTTACAACAAAAAAAAGGATCAATTTATTTTAAGATGAAAAAGATATTATAATTTTTAAAAATTTTGGCTAAATTTCTGATCATCTGGCACTTCTCTTTATGTTATATTTATCTATATAGAAAAATTCTTTTTTGATAAAATGATATTTTATCTATGTTATTTTACCTTCTTAAATATTTTTATCCTTTAACTTCAATATTTTTTAACTAAAAAATAAAATAAAATTATTTTAAAATAAAAAAACTATTATAATTTTTTTAAACTTTCTTGCCGAACTTTTACCCATATATATGTTGAAGATTTTTCATACCATGGTATACCACAAATTAGGATGTTTACTTCAAATAGAATTTGGCTTCCTACAAGAAAATATCTAATTTCCTCCCATGAAAGAAATTTCACCCAATAAGAGAACTTTGACTCCTCTTTCAACTTTATTTATGCTTTTTTTTTCTTCTTTTATATTTTATTTCAGCTAAGTATTTATTTTTCCTCTGCTACTTCTTTGATTCTCCTATTTATTTTCGTCTTTGTTGCAATCTCTCATATTGTCCGCATTAGGTCTCAAGACTTTGGTTTCTAGTTCACCTCATAAATTACATTTAAGAAAACGAATAGTAAATCAAGTTTACTTTGTTAATCATCAATGTTATATTCGTGTCATTCTATTTCTCAAATAACTTAAATTTTTATTGATTTGATATATTTCTATAGAAAAATTTTAAGCAGATATATATCTTCTTAAATTGACTTTATAAATAAGATTTTAAAACTCTAAATCCACTTTCGTGTACACTATCCTAAGATTCCATGAATATCTCATTATGTAGTCCAAATTTTTTTAAAAAAAGTATTTACGCCTATTATTGGGTTTTATATATTTTGCACTTGATCAAGAAAATTTTAATAGCGTGTGGATCATTGAAGCTTCCCATGTGAATGCATGCATGTCATTCCTAACAGACTTGCCTAAATGTATTTAGCTGAGATTCTGATTCGAGTTTTAGTCGTTAAATAAAAAAAATTATATAGAAAAAAAAAAAAAACTTATATAAGGCGTATTTTATTTGGAGAAATCTCAAAAATTAACATTCTGCGATTTTCAATATAGTGTTGGGGAACTCTTCTTTAATTTTTCAACTATGTTATTCTTTAGTTTTAAAACAATTAATGTTTTAGCTTAAAATATTTATGATAGTAGAAAATTTTGGACTTGTTTAGTAAGAAACTTTTGATTCACAATTGTTAGTGTTATATCTTTCAAAACCAAGTTGTGTACCGTTCGGTTTGTAACTCCTACTACATCTGTCCTTACGATACTTACTATATTTCGTATGAGTCATGACCATACATTTCATCTACTGGGTCATACATGATACATCTCATTGTAGACAACATTAAAAACTTTGAGATATACCCCCTCCATTTCATATTAATTGTATTTTTAAGGTGTTTCACACTCTTTAAAAAAGTAGATTAAGACATAAAAATGAATATAGTTTTCTATTTTTATCCTTATTAACTATTATCAAATTTATTCAAGTCATCACATTGAAAATCCAAATGAAGGATAAAGTTGGATTAACACTCTAAAAGTAATCTTGAAAATTGAACATTTAAGTTAATTTAGAAAATGAAAAATGCCTCAAAAGTTCAATTAATATGGAATGGAGGGAGTAGCAAATACATCGCTAAAAATACTATTTTTGAAAAGGTACAAGTCATCAAGAAATCTAGAATACAGGAAATTAGGGGTGTCAAATGGGCGAGTTGAGTAAAATTAGAGATATTAAAGTGGGTTGAAACAAAAATTGGGTTGAGCTATAACCCCCCCCCCCCAAAAAAAAGTTTTTTTTTTTTGCTCAAATGGACTAAAAATCAGGTTGGGTCATTACCTGTCCAATTTGATCCGCTTAATCTCAATATACTAACATATTGTTATTAAATTTTCGTAACCATAATTTGAATTTCAACTCAACATTTTTTTTTAAAAAAAAAAAACTTACAAATTGATAGATAAATCCTAAAAGATATAAAAAATAGATTGTAACTCATACTTTTTCAATATAAAAAACATACATCACATCAATGCAAATAAAGAGTCTTAAAACAGATTGAAACAGGAGATTAAATTAGGCTCAATGGACTCTCTTAAAATAGTTAAGACTTGAATGATCTAAGATTGAATACATTTCAAATTAACTCGAGCCCTAACAAGTTTCCTATATAAGTTACCCTGTGCTCATTTTTAACACTCCTACAAAAAATTATCTAAAGTTCTAAATACTATAAATGACTATATACATATTATTGAAACACCAGATGACTGAAATATACAAAGCAAATAACAGATCTATAAGCTCAAATAAGTTCCCTTATATATGTGCTCATTTTTAACACTCCTACAAAAAATTATCTAAAGTTCTAAATACTATAAATGACTATATACATATTATTGAAAACCCAAATGACTGAAATATACAAAGGAAATAACAGATCTGTAAGCTCAAAGATAATATTTATTTGTTACTAAAAACGAGGGGTAATATACTCATATAGAATAGTAATTAATTTAATTCTCTAAGTATGTGAAGGAGCTAAATAAGCGTGTAGGAATTCCTTATGAGTTAGAATTGATTACATATTATATTATATTATGTATTGCGCTATTAGTGATGCAATTAGTGTAGTTAGTTATAATTTTAGTTGCAATTCGTCAGAGTTAGTTAATTATCTAAGTTTATGTAGCATTATCATATAAATACATGTACTAAGCATTGTGAATCAATCAATGTAGGATAAAATTCTCTCTGAAAATTACTTTTGTTCTCTCTAAAATTTTGAATTATGCCTAGAAGCCACAAAGTTAACATGGTATCAGAGCCAAATCAAACTTATGTTGAGGTATTTCCTTCTCATTTTGTGAAGAATTCGAGTTTTTATCAACTCAAAGTAATTTTTCAATTTATAGGTTCCTTTTTCATTTTTTTAATGTTTCTAATGGACATTCCTAGAATTGCTGCAAGGACTCAACTGGGTACTGCCATAGATGTAGCTACGATTGATCGTCTTCATCCTTTGTACATCTATTCACCTGAATCACTTAATATGAACATCATGCTCACATGATCTGACTGTTACACCTTGTGTAGCAAGGCTAAGGTGAAAGTAGAAAAAAAGAGTTAATATAGGTACCAAAATGTTAATCTGAATTGAAGTGACAAGAACTAGCACTTCTTGGAAATAAAAAGGTTGGATTTGTTTATGTCACACTAATGCGAGAACAATTCTCAGGGGACTTGACGCGATTATGAGATCAATGCAATGTCATTATAGTTTTGTGAATTTTATGCAATGTAAATAAGGATTTGCATCTTGGTGTTCTTTTTTGTTTAGATGCACGTTTGATTTGGAGGATTTGAAGTAGATATTTCACAAGGTTAATAGTTCGCGAATAAATGCTTAAAATGCTGGATCAAACTACTATTAGAGACACACATGAGACTGTTAGCATGACAGGTAATTCTTTTATACCTCAATCTGATTTAATACATTGGATTGTGGATACTGGTGTTTTCCACTATATGATAGGTAATCCTCACTTACTATATCATCTTAAAGGTCTAATATACAATGCAAGACATGTCCAACTGCCCACTGATACATCTGCCAAGTGTCATACACTAGAAATTACCATAGGGGCTACTCTTAGAATGTATAGACATTCAAGTTCAACATTATGTCAGTTTTACAGGTGAAAAAAGATTCGAATTGTTGTGTCACCAGTTATCATAATGTTGTATTTTTTCAAGACCTCTCATCTGGGAGGGTGAGGGTGATTTGTAAGAAGGAGAATGATCTTTACACATTTAACTCACAATTGGAAATGAGGATAGAGTCCCACAAAAATGTTTAGTTGTCATACAAGAAACTAATGGTGGTGTATATCTTAAAGGGGTTTTTCATGTTCCCATAAATGTACTTAAGAAGATTCTTGTTTTACATTGTTCCGGTAATAAGTTTGCATTGTATAATTGTGAAGTTTCTCCACTTACCAAATAGACTAGGTTACCTTTTCCACATAATAATAGCAAATCTACATGTCTTTTCCAATTAATACACATGGATGTTTGGAGTCCTTATAAAATGGAAACTTTTAATGGAATAAGATATTTTTGGACTATTATGGACGATGATTCAAGGTAGACATCGACTTTTTTAATGAGAATTAAATCCGATGTTATTGATTTGTTGAAATAATTTCTATTGATGTAGAAACAATTTAATACCAAGATCAAGAGAGTTAAATGGTGCAGTGAAAAGGAGACATGCATATTCTTGAAACTGCTAGGCAATCGAATTCCAAACCAATTTTGTAGATAGGTTTTGTGGTTTTTATGTTCAAGATGATGTATATGTCCTGAATAGGATATCCTCCACTGTCCTAGAAGATGTCTCTCCATTTGAAAATTATATGTAGTAAAGGAATATTGATGCGGTATTCAGCTTCAGTCGAGGACCGAGAGACCTTGAGTTGTTTTTTTGTACACCAGGAGATCAGGTTCGGCCCCAAAAAAACGAGAAACCCCGATGTAGATTTTCTGTCATTTTTATCATTCGCCCAATCTGAATCTGAGAAACCCCGAAGCTCCAAGTCCCCGGGTCGAATGAGTAAACCACGACCAAGAGTGCCAAAAATGTACCTGAGAATGCGTTTTAGACAATGGTAATTATGTTCACTTGGTTGATGCATGCGCTGAGCAACTCGGTTGACAGCAAACTGGATGTCAGGACGGGTAATGGCCAGATACTGTAGAGCCCCAATGAGGCTGCGGAAGTGGGTGATATCGGCAAAGGGGGTGTCGGCTCCATTTGTAGACGAAGAGACTGCCATCGGTGTTGGTTGACTGGTGCATTTTTCCAGTCCAGCTTTCTGCAACAGATCTCGAGCATATTTTGACTGATGAAGAAACAAGCCGCTGCCTGTCCGAGAAACCTCCGTTCCCAGAAAATAATGTAACGGGCCAAGGTCCTTCATTTTGAAGGTAGTATGCATAGCTCGAGTGACATCCTGAATGAGAGCTGCAGTAGAGCCTGTAATAATGATATCATCTACATAGACAAGAAGAATGACTGTACTGTGTGCTGAATGTCGAGTAAACAGACTCGTGTCGTGTACGCAACACGTGAAGCTGAGTCCCTGGAGGAACATTTTCAGACGTGTGTACCAAGCACGAGGGGCTTGCTTGAGCCCATACAGAGACTTCTGGAGTTTGCAAACATGTTGAGGGAAGCAGGGATCAACATAGCCCGGTGGTTGCGTCATGTAGATAGTTTCATCAAGCATGCCATGAAGAAAAGCATTGGAAACATCCAACTGATTGATGAGCCAATTGTTGCGCACGGCGAGTGACAGTACCAGGCGAATGGTTTCCTGCCAAATAACAGGACTGAATGTCTCGAAGTAATCAAGCCCATACTCCTGATTGTAGCCTTTAGCAACCAAACGAGCCTTATACCTGGAAATACTGCCATCTGCATTGTGTTTAATTTTGTACACCCATTTACAGCCCACTGGGTGCCGCCCATGGGGCTTAGGTACAAGAACCCAAGTTTTCTGATCAGTCAAAGCCTTAAACTCGTCATACATAGCATGACGCCAATAAGCATTTTTTGAGGCAACAGAGTAGGTTGTTGGTTCACTATCGGGAAGGGGTGTATTTGGTAGTATGGTAGCCTGAAAGATTTTGGTTTAAAGATACCGGCTTTGCCAGGGGTTAACATGAGATGAGTATTGGGGGGTGGCACGGGCGGTGGTGATTCGGGGGTGGCTGAGAAGGACCCAAAATGGATCGGGCTGGAGATGTTGTGGGTATGGGGTGATTCGGGTTGGTTGTGAGTGTGGGTGGTGGTTGTGGGTGTATTGTGGGTGACGGTCGAAGGGGTGATGAGGGGTGGTTGGGTAGTGGGTGGAGGTGTGGGTGAGGGTGGTGAGGGACTCTGTGAGTATGTTGGAAAAAGGGGAAGGACGCCAATGAATGATGTATTTGTGGAGGAGGAAATAGACTCGTAGGGAAACTCATTTTCGACAAATTTGACATGAAGAGATATGTAGACTTTATGAGTTTGTGGGTCAAGACAACGATAACCCTTGGAGGTAGGATGATAGCCCAAAAAAATATAAGGACGGGATCGGGGTTGTAATTTGTGAGTAATATGAGGGCGTAGCCAAGGGTAGGCAAGACACCCAAAGATGCGGAGGTTGGTATAATGGGGAAGTTCTTGGTAAAGGAGTTGATAGGGTGATTTGTTGGAGAGGGTGTGACTGGGCATTCTTTTAATGAGGTAGTTTGCGGTGGCTAGAGCTTCTACCCAAAAGGAGACAGGGAGATGAGATTGATGTAGAAGAGTAACCACCGTTTCAATGAGATGGCGATGCTTACGCTCAGCCACCCCATTCTGTTCGGGAGTGTATGGACAGGAGGTTTGATGTATAATTCCCAGGGATTGCAGAAACTGGCCAAAGATGTTATTTACATATTCCTTTCCATTGTCACTTCGAAAAAGTTTAACATGAGAATTGAATTGTGTTTTGACCATTTGTTCAAAAGTGACAAAGGTGGTGTATGCCTGTGATTTGTGTTTTAGTGGGTACAACCAAGTGTATTTTGTAAAATCATCCACAAAACAAATATAATAGCGAAAACCAGCAAATGAAGGAACAACAGTAGGACCCCATAGGTCAGAATGAATAAGTTGAAAAGGTGCAGTTGTACGCTTCTCAGATAAAGTAAAAGGTAATTTATGAGATTTAGCAATTGAACAGGAGTCACAATTGTTTACATGAATGGAAGAAAATCTAATTGAGACATTAAAGAATTTATTATTTGAGTAGACGGGTGACCCAGACGACTGTGCCACAACAGACTGTGGCCATCAGCCGAAAGAGCCACAGGAACGCTTTCTGAAACTGTGGGTGGGCAGACGAACTTGTGCCTGGAAGAACGTACAGACCATTCTCACAGGGGCTCTGAAAAATCACCTCTTGTAGTAGTATTGTCTAGGATCTGAAAATCATTAGAGGTGAACAAGAGTGAGCAATTATTGTTTTGTGAATTGGTGAACTGAAAGGAGATTGGTTTTAATAGAAGGGACGTGGGTAAGGTTACCTAGGTGAAAGATAGCGGTGGGGTTTTTAATGGTACCCGTGCCAGTGTGAGAAATATTAAGGGACTCACCGTTGCCAACAGTAATACCATTGGAGCCATGATATGGATTTGGAGCGTTAAGCTTGGATAGATCAAAAGTAACGTGCATGTTGGCCCCAGTATCCACAACCATTCAGAGGAAGGGCAGGCTTGAGATGCATAATTGGCACGGTTATCACTATTTCGGCTCTCCTCATACCGAAACCAGCAACGAACAACGGTGTGTCTTGTTTTATGACAGATTTGAAAAGTTGGACGATCCCGCTCGTAAGTGCCCTGCTCGCCGCTGGAAGATGACTGCCTGCCGCTGCCGAAGGAGTGCAGGCTGTTGTTGCTGCCGTGCTGCTGACCGTCGTACGGCGGACGACTGCCCTGCCGACCGCCGCGCCTGCGGCCTCCGCTGTTTCTGCCGTAGCCGCCGCGGCTCCCCTGCCGGCTGCCACCACGCCCCTGCGATAGTTCTGGCTTGCGGTGAGGGCGGTGGCCGGCTCCATAACAGCGGCTTCTCGGAGAAGAAGTTTGCTCTCCAGATCCACGTTGATTTCTTCACTTTTTAGCCACGAGGAGAGAGTAGCCAGGTCAACGGTCGTTGGACTGATGCGAACCGCCTGTTTAATGGAGGAGTAAGCTGATGGGAGCCCCCGAACGTCGCACATGACGAGATCTTTTTCGGGAATGATTTCGTTCACGGTGTCGAGGGCTGTGATGATGGTGGAGACCTCGTCTAAATACTCGCCATAGTTTTCGTGCCTTTGGTAATTGTGTGGAGACCATCACGCAATTGAAAAATATGAGAGTGGGAAATTGATGCATAGCGTGTTGCGAGGGCCGTCCATAGGGCTGAAGCAGTGTGTAGGATCGGACGTGTTTCTGAACCGTGGGAGAGATGACCGCAATCAAACATGATCGGATCTGGCCATCCACGGCTTTCCAGGCGGCATGGGCCGGATTGGTTTTTTCTGATTTGTCCGTGGCGGTGATGACTGCCGGCGGCGGTTCTGTGCTTCCATCGACGTATTTGAGAAGCTAATTGGCCTCAAGGGCTGTAAGAACGGTGATTTTCCATGTAGGGTAATTTATGTCTGATAATTTTTCGGGAATCAGGGCATGAAGATGCCCGAGAAGGAGTTTAACGCCAGAAGGAAGTGAATCGAGAGGATCCACCTCGGTTGTCATGGCTGCCGCCGCCCAAGAGAAGAGAGGGAACGATCGGTGCCCTAAAGAGAAAAAAAACCTAGAGAAAAGAAGATCTAGGTTTTCTGGCTCTTGATACCATGAAGGAATATTGATTGTATTGAAGTGTTAAGGGAATACATGAGAGATATATATAGGAGATATAGGAAGGAGTACTAATCCTAATAGGACTAGGATTAAGGAGTACTAATCCTAATAGGACTAGGATTAGTATATAGTAAATACTAATATTATTTTATACTATTTATTTAATACTATCTGTTATTATGTAGAACCATCTCTTCTAACCATATGAAAGTTATATGGTGCTTGTATTTTGACACAAATTCTCCAAACATGATAAATTTAGTCTCAAGTATTGTAAGAGTCGTTTTAGTGGGCTATGGAACTACTTGAAAGGTCTATAAGTTGTAAGATGTAGAAAATAGGTGTTGTTTATCAGTGGGGATGTGGAATCACAACAAAGTCAAATGCATACTTACAACCAATTTGATTAGATGACTATGTTAAAACTGTTATTGTGCCAATACTCACTTCCAATCATACAAACACTTCAACACTATCTATTTCTCAAGAGGTTCATAAAGAGCATGTTCCTTTTGTACTTCTTGTTTCTACTGGTATCTCTCATTCATGAGAAGAACCACTAGAGGTGTTTGATCCCTATTTTGCATATGGACTATGTGACTGAAGCGAGTACTCCATTGCCTCGGTTATGGATTATACAGGTTTGTCACCTCACTACCAGAGTTTTGTCTCTAAGTTATCCACTAATATAGAACCTATCAGTACTATCTACACAGAAGCTGCTAAAAGGATCAGGTGGAGAGAAGCTATGAAGTGTGAAAATAAAGCTTTAAAAGATAACAAAACACGGGAAGTGGTGGAACTGCCTAAAATGAAGACAATTTTAGGATGTAGATGGGTTTATAAGATCAAATACAATGTTTACAATATAATGGATGATTGGAAGCTAAATGAGTTGCCTAATGATACGATCAATAGGAGGAATTTGACTATCAAGATACTTTCTCCTTTGTGGTGAAATGGCTATGGTAAGGTTAGTAGTTTCTCTTGTAGTTGTCTTTCATTGGCCTATTCACCAAATGGATCTATATAACGCCTTATTGTAAGGAGACGTATGAAAAAGTATATATGAAATTTCCTAATGGTTTTCACTGTAAGTCTGGATATAATCAAGCCTGCAAGTTGTTGAAATCATTATATAGGCTAAAACAAGCCTTTAGGAAATGAATATTAAGCTTAGTACTGCTTTGGTCGCATCAAGTTTTCACTACTAGGGACTACTAATTGTTTACCAAGAAAAAAGGGGACAAAATAGCCATAGTACTCATTTCTATTGATGACATGTTGCTAACAAGAAATGATCCTTTTATGATACATGAGACTAAGGAAGCTTTGCATACTGCTTTTAGGATCGAAGATCTTGGAGAACTTAGATACTTTCTTGATCTAGAGTTTGCTAAAAGTGGTGAAAGTATTCTAATACATCATAGGAAATATGATTTAGAACTCGTATCTCACACGTGGTTAGCAGGAGCTGAACCAGTCTATACTCCAATGGAATTGAACCTTAAACTCACTATCACTGAATTTAATGATAACGTATCATGTAGTGATCATGATCCTTCACTTGCAGACCCTACCGATCATCGGAGATTAGTTGAGAGGTTGTTATACCTGACCACCACTAGACCATACATTTCATTTGCAGTTCAATGTTTAAATAAAATCATGCACTCACCCAAGAAGTCACATATGGATGTCACACTGAGGCTAGTAAGATACCTAAAGTTAACATTAGGTCTGGGATTCTGATGTCCTCTACATGAGGTAATGAGTTGAAGGTTCTTATGATGTTGATTGGGGTGCATGTATCAATTGTAGAATATTCATCACATGTTAGTTAGTTCAGTTTTCATAGAAATCAAAAAAGCAACCTATAGTCTCTTGGAGTTCAAAAGAAGCTGAGTAGAAAACTATATCTTCAACTAGTACTGAGATAGTTTGGCTTGTTGGTTTATTTCAGGAACTTAGTGAAAGCATTTCACAACATGTCTCCTAGTATTTCAGTTCTTCAAATTGTTGCCAATCCTGTTTTTCACGAGAGGACAAAACACATTGATTGTCACTTCACAATCATGTGTTTCATGAGAGGATAAAACACATTGACAGTCACTTCACAATCATGTGTTTCATGAGAGGACAAAACACATTGACTGTCACTTCATCAGAAAAAAGATTCAGGATGGGTTGCTTGTTACCATAACAACCAACATTCTCACAGAGACACTTGGAACTAAATGTCACTTCATCAGGAAAAAGATTTAGGATGGGTTTCTTGTTACCGTAGCAATCAACATTCTCACAGAGACACATTGAACTGTCACTTCATCAGGAAAAAGATTCAGGATGAGTTGCTTTTTACCATAACAACCAATATTCTCACAAGGAACTTGGAACTAATTCTCTGTCCCATCTTATGTCCAAGAGCTAAGAATGAAGAACATCTTTATAACTCCTAGATTGAAGGGGGTGTAAAGGAGTTAAATAAGTGTGTAGGAGTTCCTTGATGAGTTAGTAAAAGTTGTCAATTATATATTGCATTGTTAGTGATGCAAATAGTGTAATTAGTTATAAAGATAGTTACAATTAGTCAGAGTTAGTTCACTGGCTAAGTTGTTGCAACATTGCATAAATACATGTACTAAGCATTATTAATCAATCAATGAAGGATTAAATTCTCTCTGCAAATTACTCTCCGAAATTCTGAATTACGCCTATAATTTACAAAGTTAACGAAGCACCCTTTGAATTATAATTATTCAAGTGGATAAACATGTATATTTGAACTATTATAACTATACATTTAAAAGTTATTAAAGTTGAAACTCCCTTTAGATCCAAAAGTCTTCATATATCTATTAAAGAAAAAGCTTAGGAAATTTTCAAATTTAGAAGTGCTCGGTGACGTAGAAATATAGAAGAAGATTTAATAGGCTAAGAAAGTCCTACCTAGGTGACTTAAATTGACTTGAGATTGAGCACTAATTATATATATGGAGTACTAATTATATTAAGTTTAATATAAAACTAATTTAACAAGTCTAGGTTTCACAGTCTTTAATTTGTTCTTTATTTCCACACTATGCGTCATGTATAGAATACAAACAAAATGGTTTAAGAAGAAACAATTCTTTTACATCTTTTCTTCTTGATAGTCAAATGTGGGTGGTTGTCGGTGCAAGGAACTTTACTAGTTTGGTACAATCATGACTAACAAATACTTTTTTCGTCCACTTTTAATTGTAATGTACATTTTTTTAAAGTTAGTTTGATTAATTTTAAAAGTTAAATTAGATTATACTTATTCGATATTTTAAAAAAAATAAATTGAATATTCAAAAATTATATGAAAGATATTTTTATATCAATATGATAAAATAAAATAAAAAAGTCAAACCCATTAGTGTCCCCTAAAAGTTGGCACAATATTTCACTTAGACACCTTAACTAGACGATTTTTAGACACCTAATATAGGATCCACGGCTATGTCATTTTGACACCTTTTTAATGAAAGCTATTAAGAAAATTTAATTTTATCGAATGAGTAATTATAGTTCATAAATATAATATATGTTCTAACGTACTATATTAATAAATCATATATCTCCATTATTGTTTTTCAAAATAAAAATATGTGAGTTCAAACTTTTAAATAAACGTAATTTTATAAAAACTAATTAGCCAACATCAATACTCCATTTGTCCCTAAATACGTGTCTATTTTTCTTTTTTTATATGTCTCTAATTACTTGTCCACTTTGATAAATCAAGAAAGGATAATATATATATTTTACCTATTATATCCTTAATTAATTTCTTTGGAAACGGTAGAACTTCTTGAAAATCTTAAGTTTTTAATTCATCAACTCTATCATTAATAGGGGTAAAGTAGTAAACACACTATGCCAATCATTGTTTTCTTAATAGGTGTATCAATTTAAAATGGATAAGTAATTAGAGATCGAAGGAGTAATAACTTCTCCCGTTGTCTCATTTCATGCGATATCATTTTCTTTTTAGTTCGTTCCAAAAGAATGTCACCTTATAATAATCACAAATAATTTAACAATTTCCTCCGTTCATCTTTACTTGTTCAGTATACTATTTTGGGATGTCCAATAATACATGTTCAGTTTATAAAACTAATAATAATTTATCATTTTATGTCTATTTTGTCATTGCTAGTAAATATCTTTTTTAATGTTTATCTGGCTTATATTTAATAAGAGTGGTTTGTTAAAATTACCCTCATCTTTTAACACTATTTCTTAATTCATATGTCAATTAGTCAATATATAGTGAACATGCAATTATTGTTGGACAGAAAGAATATAAAAATTCTCTTTATCTTTAATGAAATGATTCTCTGCCACATAAATATCAAAAGATTGTTTTATATCACAAGTTTCAACAGTTTTTATTTTATTTGTTAAGTACCATATCAAATTAAAGAATACCATATAAAATCAGACACTGTATCAAATTAAAAAAATACCATATAAAATGAGACAGAGAAATAATCATTTTTAATACTGTACAAACAATCTCTTCAGAATTAAACTTGTCAATTATGTATTATCTTTTCATTTGAGAGTAGTATGATTAGGTCATCCATAAATTTATTAATTCATGGCCAAATCCATTAATAGCTCTCTAAAGTTAGCACTAAATTTCTCTTAGACACGATATTATTCATTTTAGACACCTTATGTAGGGCTCCGTTGTCTCATCTCCTCCTCCTCCTCCTCCTCCTCCTTCGACTTCGAGTTCTTTATTTTTTTTATTCAAATTCGTTTTCAAGTCATTTTCTTCTTTTTTATTATATTACTTTTCTAAATCTACAATTACCACTCTCCACTTTTTTGTCGGAAAAATGGATATCAACACTTATATTTATATTTTTTTTCTTTCTTTCTCTCCCTCCTTCCTCCTCTATTTTTCTCTCAAAGCAACACGAAATAGAAAGAAAATAAAAAAGATAAAAACAATTATAAAAAAATTAGATTAAAAAAATAAAAATAATTATTAAATTTAGTAGAGAAGACAACTACCATTGGGCCGAGGGGGGGGGGTGGGGGGGGGGGGTAAGTTGTTTTTTTATAATAGTAGTTTTTTTTTTTTTTACTAAATAGATTTTAAAATAATATCTAACTTAAAATGAAACATGTAATTATATAATTAGTCGTTTACTATGTCATCAACGAGTGTATTTTACTCTCTTTCAATTTTTTGCTGATTGACAGAAAAATGTTAAAATGACACAATAAATCCTATATGAGGTGTTTACAATGAACATCGTCCAGTTAATTGTCTAAGTGAAACTTGATGCCAACATCACCGATGAATTTGGCCTTAATTCATATGAGTAGTGATGTTAATCTCATGTGAAAGAAGACTCCACAAGTAAACCGTGAAGGTGATGTACCCCAATTTATACTATTCAACACGTCTCACCAACATTAAGCAAACACTTCATGTTAAATTCCGTGTTTGAAAACACTAGTTTTTGTTTTAATACCGTATTATTTATTTATTTATTTTAAAAAAAAAAGAAACAGCCTTCTAAGAAATTAGGTCAAAACTTTGTTGCCTCCCCCATTTTCTATAGCTTCTGCCGTGTTGGGTGGGTGGGTTGTAGGGGGGGGTTAGTAGTTTCTCTTCTGGTCTTTCAATATTTATTTTTTGGGCATTTTACGGAAGTTTCATATATTTGGAGCTAATCACATTTTTGAAAGTTTCTTCAATTATCAAAAATAAAGATTTTTTTATTGCTCTTGGATACATTTTGATTGTCAGATATACTATTTAATGAGAGGAATGTATCTGAGAGGAGATAAAGATGTATTCGGAAAGGATACGAGTGTATCCAAGCAAGGACTTCTATAAAAAAGAATTGAAAAAAATTTCAGAAATAACAAACATGATAGACATAATAATGCTCTATAATTATAGTTTTGATAATTGTGCTTCACAACTATAGTTTTGCTTGTTATGAAGGTTGTGGTTTGTATATTTATGCCCGTTTGCATATTTCGCTTGTGTATACAAATTTTCTACATTTACATTTAGAAACTTTTTGAAACTCGATTTGTATATTTGCCAATATACAAAATAGGGTAATTTATTATGATTTTTTCATAAATTTTATATACAAATAGTTAGGGTAAGCATATACAAAATTCTGATTTCATACAAGGAAATGCATTATATAATTCTGGTTTTACACAAATAAGAGATATTATTCAAATTAGGCGAGTTATACAAATCAAACAAATAACAAAAAATTGGAAAAACTATAGCCGCAAATTAAAATTTTCTTAAACTGTAGGTATAGTACTAAATAGGCTAAATGTTTGTTATTCAGTATAATTTTTCCTTTTTTAAAAATAGTAGAAAATTTTAGATATTATAATATTTACGTTGTATGTAAGTAATTCTTTACTTTCTTCATGATATAGATTTTGGATCAGATCAAATCGTGTTGGAGCATAATTATTGTTTGGATTTTTAAAAGGGATTTTTTTAATGTATATAAAAAATAATTAGTTTACCATAAATATGGTCATATTTTATTACATAAAAAACAGTCAAAGTAATAGGAAATATATATTGACTATACAATATAGTTTTTCAAAAGGCATAGCAAGTATACATTGACTATGCAATACGAGAGTTTTATATATATAGATATAGATATATACCGAGTATATATTATGATACACTCAAAAAATCTTAATAGAACTTAATAATTTATAAAGTATACACTGGTTATACATGAAGTATACACTACGATATATTATACATGAGCTCAAAAATCGCCTCTAAACAATCTCAAATATTAGATATGAAATACTCTCGATATTTCAAATTTTTTGATATATAATTTACTCGAAATGATTTATAGTTGTGATATCACAATTTTATTTATTTTGTAAAGGGTAAAGAGAAGGAGGAGGAGGAAAAGTAGAAGAAAAATAAGGACAAAGACGAAAAAATAAAACAAACCAAATTTTAAGAGTTAAAAGTGTTGAATGACCCCTTGTTATAATAAGTGGTTTATCTCTTTTAAGTGGAATATTTTTTTTTTCGTATAAGATATTTAATCTAATAGATATTTTGTTTGGTTTGCACTTTATAAAAAATTGAGTTATCTATTTAAAAGTTAGTATTCTTAGGTTGTGTGTGAATTTTGTATTACAAAACAGTAGTTAATTAACCTTTATAAAGAAAAACATAAAAAAGTTGCATGAAAATATATAAAGTTTACCCCAAAACCTAATGAGAGAATAACTTATCTTTTTACTAGTGTTTTAGTATTAGATGTGTGGTTGGTTAAAACAAAGTATAGAAGTTTGTTTTTATGATCGATTTTTTGTACTGGATGTCTCAATAATAAAGGCACTAGTGTTTCCTTATTTAATCTTCTCATTGTGAAAAAATGATGTCATGCTAGGTTTAGCATTATTGGTCAGAAAAGTAGAATTATCTACTTGCAAAGCCGGAAAAATTGCAATAAAACCATTGGGGAGTTGATACTCTATTGCAATTCATTCATTATGACATTTATTGTCCAATGTATGTAAAGACAAGACATGATATTATTTACTTACATTCATAAAGAACGATTTATCTAAGTCAAGACTTCTATCTTTATTAAACTAAGAACCAGACCGTTTTCACTCTTGAAGATCAAATGAATTTGACTGAGAGTCATTTAATGATAATGGATTAATTTTTTTATTTCTACGGATACACTATCTGAATCAAATCCTATATATTGAATTCAATCGAACAAGTCATCCACAAATTTTTCGTCGTTGATTTGAGACCGAAGAAAGAGCATTTATAGTTACTCTGAATGATGAAGAGCCAAGAAATATAAATGATCGGACAAATGGTGAAAACAATGGATGAGGAAATTGGTTGATTTACCTATAGGCCGAAAAGCTATTGAGAATAAATTAATTCAAAAAATAAAGTGTAAAGCAGATGGTAATATCGAAAGATTTAAAAGCTCGATTAGGAACTAATAAAGGGTACACACACCATGAAGGAATTTATTATGAAGAAACTTTTTCACTTTTTTGTACGCTTTATTACTTCAATAAGACTAATTTTATCTATAGTGGCTAAGTTGGATCTTTAATTACATTAAATGGATGCGAAAACTGGATTTCTCAATAGAGAATTAGAAGAAGAAATATATATGAAATAAGTTTCGTGAAAAGTTCAAAGAAAATAAAGTTTGTCGACTTCAAAGGTCGACTTATGACCTTAAACATTCTTCTAGACAATGGTACTGCCGATTCTATAATGATATTATATCGCTTGTATTTATTATGATTCATGAAAATCATTGTCTGTACATCAAAAAATTTAAAGATAAAGTTTGTGATGTTATCAAGTGACATTGATTTTGTAAAACAAATAAAAGAGTGGTTGTTATTATCTACTTTTGATATGAAACATATATTCTTGGAGTTAAGATTTCAAGAGATCGTTTGAAGAGATTGTTATCCCTCTCATAAGAACATTACATTAAGAAAGTCCTGTTGAATCCATCCCATTGTTTTGGTCAACTTTAGCTATTCAATTGGTACAAGCAATTGTTAAAAAGGAATAGTAATTGGAGTTGAAATAAAAGATTTGGTAGTTGGCAAATTGGTAAGATTTGCAACCATTCTTGACTTTGCTATGTTTACATATGTCATTAGTGACATAGGCATGGTTTTATCCTTCTATAAATAGAGCATTCTTGCTCATTTGTAGAACACACCAAGTTAGAGAGAAAAACCATTTTGAGAGCAAAGTGAGGTATTCCATAGACTATACAAGAAAATAGTTTGTGAAGAAAATAGAGTGTGAGCGATATTTTAGTAAGACGGAAACCGAAAGAGTGTTGTTCCTTTTGAGTGTGTAGTAGTCACTTTGAGTATTGTATTCGTGACTACACAGTGTAAAATTCCTTACTATAGTAATATCAATGCTCCTCTTGGTCCGTGGTTTTTTCCCTTATTCAGAAGGGTTTCCACGTAAAATTATTGGTGTCGTTATTTTCCCATTTTATTTCTATACTTTTACCATATTACATTTGTGCTTGTCCGCGTTTTCCCAACAAATTGGTATCAGAGCCAAGGTTTTATCTGAGTATGCTCTGTGGTTGCAGCACAGTCTGAACTTCCACATCAGAAAAGATTTACTTTGATTTGCGATAACTATATTTTGGGAAAAAACAATGGAAGCCAACACAAGTAGAATGGTTACTTTGAATGGTGTTAATTATGCCATTTGGAAGGGGAAAATGGAAGATCTGCTTTATGTCAAGAATTTTATAAACCAGTATTTACCACTGTAAAGCCTGATAATATGACAGATGAAGAGTGGAATCTGTTGCATAGACAGGTTTGTGGATTCATTAGGCAATGGGTCGACGATAATGTGTTGAACCATATTTCTGGGGAAACACATGCTCGAACCCTATGGGAGCATCTTGAAAGTTTGTATGCTCGAAAGACTGACAACAACAAAATGTTCTTAATAAAGCAGATGTTGAGTTTGAAGTATCATGATGGTTCTCCATGACAGACCATCTGAATAATTTTCAGGGGATTATGAACCATTATCTGCTATGGGCATCAAATTTGATGAAGAAATTCAAGGCTTGCTTCTACTTGGTTCCCTACCAGATTCTTGGGAAACATTTAGAACGTCATTGTCAAATTCTGCTCCGGATGTGTGTGATCTCTATGGATTCCGCCAAGAGTAGTGTCTTGAACGAAGAGATGAGAAGAAAAACTCAAGGTTCCTCTTCGTCGGATGTCTTGATAACTAGCCCCAGGGGGGAGAAATAAAACTTGTGGTTCTCAGCATAGAGAACAAAATAGGAGCAAATCCAAAGGCAGACTTAAGGATATTGAGTGTTATCATTGTGGCATGAAAGGGCCACAAAGAAGTTCTGCAGGAAGTGAAGAGGGAGAGGAGAACAATAACAAAGAGGAAACTAAAGAAGATGGCAATGAAAATTGCCTAGCCACCGTCACCACCGAAGATCTTGTTACCGTTCTTGATGCAAACATGATAAATATTGCTTGTGATGAGTCAAGCTGGGTTGTGGACACTGGTGCCGCATCTCATGTGACATCAAGGAAGGATTTTTCTCTTCCTACACTCCTGGTGATTTTGGAACCTTGAGTATGGGTAATGAGACGTTTCTAGGGTGGTTGGTATTGGTACAATTTGTTTGGAAACTAGTATTGGAACTAAACTAGTTTTGAACAATGTGAAACATGCTCCTGATGTTTGTCTGCACCTAATTTCTGTTGGTGTTTAGATGATGAAGGATATGTTAGTACCAACGGTGATGGAAAATGGAAGCTCATTAAGGGTTCCTTGGTTGTGGCTCGTGGTAACAAACAATCGTGGTCTATACTGGACTACGGCCTCTGCTTGTGTTGATATGGTGAATGCGGTTGAGAGCGATAGCTCTTCAACATTATGGCACAAAGGCTTAGCCACATTAGCGAGAAAGGACTTAATGTTCTAGCCAAGAAGAAATTATTGTCAAATTCCAAAGTGCTAAATTAGAAAAATGTGAGCACTGCTTGGCTGGTAAACAAAATAGAGTTTCCTTTAAGTCCTACCCTCCTTCGAGAAAGACAGAGTTGCTTGAGTTAGTGCACTCTGATTTATGTGGTCCAATGAAGACAAAGACATTGGGTGGTGCACTTACTTTGTCACTTTCATTGATGATTGCTCGAGAAAACTTTGGGTCTATGTCTTGAAGACTAAAGACCAAGTGTTAGGTGTCTTTAAGCAGTTTCAGGCTTCAGTTGAAAGAGAAACTGGAAAGAAATTAAAATGTATTCGTACTGATAATGGTGGTGAATATTGTGGACCATTTGACGAATACTGCAAGCATCAAGGTATTAGACACCAGAAGACTCCTCCAAGACTCCTCAGCTTAATGGTTTGGCTGAGATGAGAGGATGAACAGGACCTTGATGGAAAAGAGTTAGATGTTTGCTTTTGAAGCAAAGTTGCCGAACTCATTTTGGGGTGAGGCTTTATTGACCGCTGCACATGTTATTAATCTATCTCCTGCTGTTGCTTTGCAAAGTGATGTACCAAATAGTGTTGGTATGGAAAGGATGTTTCCTATGACCATTTGAGAGTATTTGGTTGCAAAGCGAGAGGTCAAAGTTAGATGCCAAGACAAGGCAATGCATCTTCATTGGATATGGCCTAGATGAATTTGGTTACAGGCTATATGATCCAATTGAAAAGAAACTTGTGAGAAGCCGTGATATATTTTCATGGAGAATCAAACAATTGAAGATATTGACAAAGCGGAGAGAGGTAGAATCTTCAAGTTTTGATGGTATAGTTCATCATGATGAAGTTCCTCACACAAGTGTGCATGATGTGTTGGGTTTGATAATCATGGTGACGCCCAAAATCATGTATCGAATCAACATGTTGATGTTGATAATAACAATGATATTGTTATTGATGATCATGTTGCTCATGAAGTTGTGGACGAATCAAATATTCCACTTCGGAGGTTCACAAGACAGCGGTTTCCTTCCTTCCGTTATTCACCCAATGAGTATGTGTTACTCACTGACGGGGGAGAACCTGAATGTTATGAAGAGGCCATGGAAGATGAGCACAAGAATCAATGGATTGAAGCCATGCAAGATGAGATGAAGTCTTTGCATGAGAACCACACTTTGAGTTGGTAAAATTGCCCAAGGGCATGAGAGCTTTGAAGAACAAGTGGGTGTTCAAAGTTAAAGTTGAAGAACACAACTTGAAGCCCAGGTACAAAGCTAGGTTGGTTGTTAAGGGATTCGGTCAAAGGAAAGGTATTGACTTTGACGAAATATTTTCTCCTGTTGTGAAAATGTCCTCGATTCGCACAATTGTAGGTTTGGCTGCTAGTTTTAATTTAGAGATTGAGCAGATGGATGTAAAGACGGCTTTCCTTCACGGTGACCTAGAAGAAGAGATTTATATGGAACAACCTGAGGGCTTCAAAGTAGATGGTAAAGAAAATTTTGTATGCAAACTCAAAAAGAGTCTCTATGGCCTCAAACAAGCTCCCAGACAGTGGCACAAAAAGTTTGAATCTGTTATGGGGGATCAAGGCTATAAGAAGACTTCTTCAGATCATTGCGTATTTGTACAAAAATTTTCTGACAATGATTTTATCATCCTTTTGTTGTATGTGGATGATATGTTGATTGTGGGCAAGAATACTTCCAAGATTGACGAGCTAAAGAAAGAGTTGTGTAAGTCTTTTTCTATGAAAGACTTGGGTCATGCCAAGCAAATTTTGGGCATGAGAATTACTCGTCTTAGAGATAAAAGGAAGATTTATTTGTCCCAGAAGAAGTACATTGAACGCGTACTAGAGCGCTTCAATATGAAGAATGCTAAGCCTGTTAGTATACCCCTTGCTGGTCATATGAAGTTGAGCAAGAAGATGTGTCCTACAGCTAGGGAGGAAAAAGAGAACATGGTCAAAGTTCCATATTCCTCCGTCGTCGGAAGTCTAATGTATGCAATGGTGTGCACTAGACCTGATATTGCTCACGCAGTTGGCGTTGTCAGTAGATTTCTCAAAAATCCGGAAAAGAGCACTGGGAAGCTGTGAAATGGATACTCAGGTATCTTAAGGAAGCTCAGATGAATGCTTGTGTTTTGGAGCATCAAATCCAATCTTGAAAGGCTATACAGATTCTGATATGGCAGGTGACCTTGATAACAGAAAATCCACTACTGGATATTTGTTTACTTTTTCAGGGGGGGAGCTATATCATGGCAGTCAAAATTGCAGAAGTGGTTTGCACTATCTACAACTGAAGCTGAGTATATTGCGGCTACTGAAGCCGGCAAGGAGATGATATGGCTAAAGCGATTTCTTCAAGAGCTTGGTTTGAATCAGATGGAGAGTATATTGTCTATTGTGACAGCCAGAGTGCAATAGACTTGAGCAAGAACTCCATGTACCATGCAAGAACAAAACACATTGACGTCAGATATCATTGGATTCGTGAGAAAGTGGAGAATGAATCATTTCACGTCAAAAAGATTCACACAAGTGAAAATCCTGCAGATATGTTGACCAAGATGATACCGAAAGACAAGTTCGAGTTGTGCAAAGAACTTGTGGGTATGAGCTCTCTCTAAAGAAGTTGAAGATACCTTCTTCCAGTAAATGGGACTGGAGGGGGAGATTTGTTGAATCCATCCCATTGTTTTGATCAACTTTAGCTATTCAATTGGTACAAGCAATTGTTAAAAAGGAATAGTAATTGGAGTTGAAATAAAAGATTTGGGTAGTTGGCAAATTGGTAAGATTTGCAACCATTCTTGACTTTGCTATGTTTACATATGTCATTAGTGACATAGGCATGGTTTTTCCTTCTATAAATAGAGCATTCTTGCTCATTTGTAGAACACACCAAGTTAGAGAGAGAAAATCATTTTGAGAGCAAAGTGAGGTATTCCATAGACTATACAAGAAAATAGTCTGTGAAGAAAAATAGAGTGTGAGCGATATTTTAGTAAGACGGAAACCAAAAGAGTGTTGTTCCTTTTGAGTGTGTAGTAGTCACTTTGAGTATTGTATTCGTGACTACACAGTGTAAAATTCCTTACTATAGTAATATCAATTGCTCCTCTGGTCCGTGGTTTTTTCCCTTATTCAGAAGGGTTTCCACGTAAAATTTTGGTGTCGTTATTTTTCCATTTTTTTTTATTTCTATTACTTTTACCATATATATACATTTGTGCTTATCCGCGTTTTCCCAACAAGTCCTTGAACACTTCAATATGCAAGAGACTGTGAATCCATAAGCACTCCAATTTCTAAAAGTGAAGTTTGAGCCGAATGATGTGCCCTTGACTCCATATGAGAAGGAACAAATGAGATAAATTTCTTATGTTAATGAAGTCTTATGTATGTTAGATGTGTGCTAGATCAGATATTTGTTATGTTGTTGGATCAGTTAGCATATATCAAGACGACGACAATGGAAATCAGTTAAAAGGATATTGAAGTATCTCAAAGGTATATGTGATTATTCCTTATGTGATCAAGGAAATGATCTACAACTTAGGAGATTCAAATCAGAGAAAATACACCTTTAAATATGCATTATTGTTAAATGATGGTGCCATATCATGGAGTAGCAAATAGTAGTCTTGTATAGCCTTGTATATAATGGAAGTTGAATTTGGTAACACTTTTATCTTCTGTGCAATAAATTGTTTGGCCTAAACGTTTTCTGGTTCACTTGGGTGTGTGTAATAACAATATTGTTGAGCTTGCCACAATCCATTCTCATTGGTCATGTTGCAATATCCTATACAAAGGTTGCAAAGTACCATGGGAAGACGAAACATATTGACATAAAATATAATTTTGTAAGAGACATATGTCATAACCCGAGCTTACACCCTAGACGTTATCAGAACTTGAGAATCATTTTTAATCCCCAAGCGAACCCTTGTCTTGGGTTACTACCAAGACTCACTCCAACAATAATAGGCTCAAAGAAGAATTTGATCTCAAAATATAATTCAAATTAGAATAACTGAATGTACTCATTGCAATAATTATAAATAGTTTGCAAAAAACATCTTTAAAGGAAAGAAAGTAATGTGAGACTCCTCAACTCTTTCTATCTTTGAAGCTTCTGCTATTAAAGAAGAATGTTGGGACTAGACCCACGACATTTCAATACTATTAACTGAAAGTAAATGTGAAGTCCTTTGAAATACAAGGAGAATCCTAAAAGCTAGTTGAAGTGTAGAGTGATCTCAATGAAGCGCCTGTTGATGATCCTGAACATATGTTTCTGCATCATAAAAAATGCAGGTCGAATGACAATAGTACATTAAATGTACAAGTATGTAATATAGCCGAAGCAAAATAACTTAAGAAAGTCCTACAATAGACAAAATATACTCAAGCTAGATGTCAATAAATAAAGGAGTTAAATCATTTAAAATTTTACAAAATACTTACTCATCTATGAACTTAACATAATAAGTGATATATTGAAATACATTATAAGTCTATTAAGAGATCTTCTAAATGATAATCATCACTATGAGCTATCTGATGATATAACATCTTGTTCATACTGTCAGAACTATTATATATCGCGTCGAGATATCGAACCTCTTAACTAAGTTAATCCACCAAGCTTAAGGATTCATCTAGAAACATTGGCGGATCTATTAAGGCCCGTGGGGATGCCATGCCACCCACGAGCTTCGACAGAAACTGTATATGTACATAAGTATTTATATACAACATCTATATAAATAAAAGCCGTGCCACCCATAAAATTAAAGTATTCCTTAGCGCAGTGGCAGATTGTCTAATTTGCAAGGCCTAGGTTGCGAGATCAATTGGAGCTAGCAACTTTTTGTTTTAACTTTTTTCAACTGTAGGTAGCGTTTCTTTGTTTTAATTTTTCTTTTTAACCACATGCAGTGTTTCTCCTTCAAACTACCAGGAACATTCTCTTTTATAAGTCTATTTACTTATTAACTTATAACTAAGTCTTAATCAATAACTATTTTTCAGCTAATTTAGTTTAACTCTTTGAATTCCGTTTATATGATTAAATATATAAAGAAAAAATTCTCTTCACCGTTGAACCTCCTTTAAACTTTTGAACAATAAAAAATTGTCATTAATTAAAGCTTCAGTCTTTCGTCTATTGTTCAATCATTCTCTCCCATCCAGCCACAAGACGAATAATTCTATCTGAATCTAAAATTGATTTAATCGATGAGTCTACTGAGTATTAGAGAAGAATTCAAAATTTGAAGATTTTGATGCACCAATACTATCTTAATTTAGGTAGTTAACGAAATTTTTACCACAATGAAGGAATAATGTAGTATTTGATTGGTAACTAATTGCTCGAATATGATTTATAAGCTAAACTTAAAACAAAAGTAATGAAATAAGACTGAATCGTATGCTCACGAGTGGTTCCTCTACCATGTACCAACTAAACAAGGGCACCTCTACGCCTCATATAGGGCACGGTTTATTATATCCTACTTTATGTCAGTTTCTCTCAATAGATATACATATATACACGTGATTTTATTTAAAGTTAACGGATGCACGTGCACCCCTATCAAATCATGTGGGTCCGACTCTACTTAGCACCCAGTGACTCTATATCCTAGATCCGCCTCTGTCTAGAAAGTCTGATCATGTACCTATGTTGGCAAGACATGCTTCATGGGTGTTGTAGTTGTCTGAATTCTCCCTTATATTGGTGATCAATTATACTTCCAATAATATCTAGACTCTTGCTTAAATTTATAAAAACATGCACTTTCTCTGCTATGAGATAATTGCTAAAACTATCATCCTGTAAGGGTAACTGCTTTGAAATATCTTTCAAACTCATTACTCATTTAGAAAACAAGATTTCTCTTTGCTCAACATAAAAATACATTCTCTAAGTTGAGAAATTATTCAAAAAGGGGCTCATTTAAGAGGTTATTGAATTGTACTCAATCTTTCTTAAATCTCTTTTAACTTTTCTGATAAAACATATTCTTTTTTTGTGTAGAAATGAAACATTTCGAAATTACTTGGTTCCTTTTATACTTTTGCTTAAATTTTGGTTAAGCTCTTTCTAAAACTCCTATTTACTTTCTCAAAATTCAGTTTAAATAATTATGATTTGCCTAAAAGATCCTCAATAAATACTCAAAATAGAATTCATGCTGAAAAATAAATCTGGACAATCAACTCAAAAATCTCAATGCAAAATATAGCAACTCAATAATCGTTCTTTGTACTTAATATCACTCATCCATAAAAAAAAAACTCAAATTTAAGGATAGAACCCTGAATTACTCTTTTGCAAATTTGAAAGTAGATATAGGTCCAACACTCTGATATCCTTACATACTTGAAAGAAAAAAGATTTAGACAAAATCGACAAAACTTGAAGAACGCTTAAAACCCTGGGTTTTCTCCTCTTGGAACTTTGCTCTAATGAATTGAAGTGTTAATGAACATAAAATAAATAATTAACACTTTCTAAGCCTTAATTAGGTATTAAACATTGTGGTTTAGGCTTAGAATAGAGATTAAAATAACATAATTAAGTACCAAACGGATAGGGGAAAGACCAAAATGACCCAAATTTAAAAAGTGACAAGGTGCCTTAAAAGGGAGGCTTCAAAAACTCATTCAGGCTCCACGGTCCCGGAAACACCAAGTTAGCCATCCGTGAAACTTCGATTGTCTAACAAGACCTTACTAAAATAGACATAATTTTTTACTCCAAATTTGAAATGAGGCAAACTTGTGGCGTTCGAAAAAGAACCTAAAGACCTTTAGTTTGATAGGTCATAGACCACCTAATTCATTATGTGTTGAGATAAATGGTTGTTTGAAGTTGACCTTAAAATTAAAATTTGGTTGGTGACCTGTACAGACCTCTAAATGAACTGTAAAATCCACCACGAACCGTCTAGGGTCCCTTCCAGGTGACTCAGACGGATAGGCACCTTGCCCTAAACGGGTAGTGGACCCTTAAACAAACCGTTTAGGGTTCTGTGACGGGTCATTTGTCCATCTTGAGTTCGTGGACTTGCCTGTTAGTCCTATTACCCTTTTTCAAAGTTCGAGGTGTTACACGAACAATTAAAATTTTAAGATTAGATTTGCGAGGTTTTATAGAAAGATTTGAATCTTAATTTACAATTTTTCGGGGTGTTACAACATGGTAATATAAAAAAGTGAACCTAAAATACATATTTATGCATCAAATGATAGCAGATCCATTAACGAAACCGATAGCATGTGATGCTTATGAGAGACATATGAAGTCATTGGGCTTACGTAGATTTGATATATTTTTTATTTATTTTTCCCAAGCATGTTCATGTAAATTCACATTTTTTAAGTTAATGTTGTTTTATGCCTAATTTTTTAGAATCCGAAGTCAAAAGGACAAAAAAAATTGTCAAAAATTTCAAAAGGGTATATCAATTTTTTTTAACAAAAGGGCAAAATCGCTCTCGACGGAGCGATTTTCTTTTGACAAATTTGACGTGGTTAATTTTTTAAAGAACACCAAAATCGCTGATGTGGCAGCGATTTCGTCCAAAAAAAAAGTTAAAAAAAAAATCATATCACATTAAGATTAAGAGATTCATGAGATGAGAAAAATTATCTGTGTGAATTCAAATTAATTTTCGTTGATCCACATGGGTGACCAGCGACAAGTACTGCATACTATAATCTACTAAATTTTGTTGATTGAAATATTGTATATTCCTAACATATGTATGGCAACAACGTTAATCATGAAGTATATAATGGTTACACGGTCTAGTTGTTATGTATGAAAGTTACATAATAGGAATAAGAGTTGACCCACTATGTGTGAGTGAGAGATAAAATTGGATCGAATCACTCATGTGGATCAACTTGGATGCATGTGAGAAGGAAAACAATATATATAATGAAAAGACGAAACTATTTAAGTAGTTCTGTCCCTTTAGAATTATAAAAGAGTTCTTATCGGAGAAACAACGTATCTTTTCACTATCTACAATTTCAAAAGAACAGATACTTCTTCAACTTTTTTTTCCTTTTTGATCTCTAATTCCAGTAAAGTTTGTATGAAGATTCTTTGAATGTCTCTTGTCCAAAAGTGTTGGAAGGAATAACTGTAACATGTATGATTTCAGGTTATGGCTTTATCTAGTGTAATTCGTGTTTATACACGTGTGATTGCACTTTCTAACTAGTGAAACAATATTCATTGATCCTATAAATTAAGTATTTGATATATTCTTCACTAGACTTATAAGGCCGTGTTCCTTGATACAAATCTATAAAAATTGAAAATTAAAGTTAAAAAAATTAAGAGATAATTGTGTGTTGTCATGGTTGATGAAAGCTAAGAAAAGAGAAGAAGCTTATAACCGACTTTAGATATTTCCGTAAGGAGAAAATGAATTATATTATATTCGTGAATAATATGAAATGATAACGATTATGTAGATATATTAAATACTCTCTCCGTCCACAATTGTTTGTCATGATAAGGTCAATTATAACAAGGATATCAAAAATCTACATGTAAATTTTCAATTGAACAAAATAGAGTAACTATTAAGGCTAGAATTGAAAAAAAAAATATTATTATTTTGATAGTTTAAATTGACAATTAATTTTGAATATCTATTTTAAATATACCTGTCAACCAATTATAGACGAAGAAAACATAAATTTAGGTAATATAGCTAACTTATACTCAACTACACTACATAGATTTAGGTAATATAGCTAACTTATACTCAACTACACTAATTAACCTTTTGAATTGTAAAAATCAAAGCCCGTTTGGCTTGATTTAAAAAAGTAATTTTTAAAAAAGTTAAATTATGGAGTAACTTTTTTAATATATAGAGGTGTATGTACTTGTAACTTTTCAGCTCTTTTTTATGTCATCTTAAAGTTATTTCAGTTTATTTTTAACTTTATCAAATACTCACAAAAATTAAAATTAATTTAAAAATAGATTAACCAACTTATAAATCAATTCAAACATGTTCTAAATTTATTTTTAACTAGGAGTTTGTATTGATCGGTTTGATTTTATGTATTATCGGTTCGATTTTTAAATATGCTAATCCAATAACAAACCAATAAGATATTCTTTATCGGTTTTCGATTTATCGATGTTTGGTAATTTTTTATTAGTTTTTTATTTACCCGATAAGAAAATATCTGTAAAATATTATATATCATTTCACTTCTGTAAATGTTTGATATAGTAAAACAAGAAAGATAATGAGAAATTACATTAATAAGAGAAAACATAATACAAATGCTATAATTACATGTTACCATCAAAATGTAGTATAAAATTTTTTATGTTGAACAAATTAGGGACCTTTAAAAACTTAGAAATACTAATAATACCCAATAATATTTTTTTAATTCGATCAATTCGATTTTTACATATCCCTATTTTTAACAATTCGTAACTAACTAATTAAAACTGTTGAGCCCCACAATTTTTAGCAGTACATTGTTTGCCAAAAAATAAAATAAAATAGCCTCGAAATGTACAGGAGTTGTCTCTCCTCTTTGAAATTACAAATCATAATAGTAAGGAAGTGCTAAATAGCTAAAAAATTTGATTAGAAAATTCAAAAAATTATAAGATTTTTTATATTAAAATAAATGTATCTTTCTTTTTATTTTTTTAGTTAAACTGTATTAACGTTAAAGGACTAAAAACAATTAAAAATACATAAATAACACAGATAAAATATTATTTGGTCAAATTTTCTGGCCAAGAAGATTTTTTCTTTTATTTTAGGGTAATGCTAATTGCTAAACGGACAGAATTTGGCCAGATATTTTAAAAGTCTAAATTTTTTTTGTTTTAAAATAAATTGTTCTTTTCGTCTTCTTATTTTAATCAAAAAGTAATAAAGCTAAAAGGATAAAAAATACTTAAAGATTTAAAAAAAAAAAATCTAAGATGTGATTATAATTAAGTTAATGGCGTGCGTGACTGTTGTCTAGAATCTCGAGGTCTAAGCTCTTTATTAACTATAAAAACTGAAAAAAAGTAAAGCACACTTTTCCTCCCAAGAGAACAGTCAAAGATCCAAATATATCCTTTTGTCCTGTTGTTTTGACCGATTTTCTTATGGAGCCTAAGTATGATTTTTTGGTTTTTTGATATTTTTTTGGTCGATTTCTATTTGTCATGTCATATTTTTCTGGAAAATTAGTTTGACTAATTTTTAAAGTTAAATTAAATTACATTAATTCGACATTTTAAATTAAAAAATATAGATATTTAAAAAGTATATGAAAAGTACTATAAAGTATAATGTTTTGCATATCAATATGATAAAAAAATATATCTTAAAATATCAGTAAAAAATCTTATAATCTAATTTTAAAAATAGAAACCATAATAAACAATAGTGAACGGAGGGAATAGTTATGTTGCATGTTGGGGATAGAGGGAGTAATTGACTTACTTGCTAGCATTCAGGTCTTAGAAATCTACAAGAATACAACCATCTTTGTTCGAAATTTTGTTGTACTATTTGAGAGATTAAATTGGATAAAATTTTGATGGATAAAATGCAATCAAGTTAATAAAAACCCATTCGAAAGATATATGGGCTAAAACAAAATTAAAATGTGAGTTATGATTTAACCTTCGATTATTATTAAGTTTGAATATCTAATAAAAGATACTTTTTGAATTATAATTCTATACTCTCTCCGTCCGTATATATATGATGCATTTTAGATTTTAATATTCAATCAAATTTATTTTTGACCAAATTTTATTATATATCTTTTAAATAGTTAGGATTATCAATTACTGTGACTTACCTCTATTCATTTAAAAATGAATTGTCTAATTTGATTTGAAACAGAATTTAAGAAATGAACAAAAACTTTTAATTTTGTGATGCTAAACATGTCACTTGAAATGTTGAAGTTAGAGTGTTGTAAAGAAAAGGTTATTTTTATTTAATCAGACTAAAAAGAAAACTATATTATTTTATTTTTTTGAAGTGGATGAAATACTTGTTATATAGTTAACAAATATATATATATTTAATTTCAAAAAATTAAAAATTTCATTCGTGTTATAAATTCATTAAATGAGTGGATAGTCCATAAAGTTGGTACATGAACAACCATCCATATTCACTAGGTTTCATGAACCTTTTTGGATAAAAATGTATCTATTTATTATGATACTTAATATGGTGACTTTTGGAGTGATTTCTCACTCTATAAATAGGGTTGTTCATTCACTATTGTATGATATACAGATGAGACTTGCATACACTTGAATAAGAAGAAAATTCATCTTCTTCTATCTACTTCTCTTGTCTTCTTCTCTTTATGATTATATTCTTATAGCTTGATTTTATAACACGTTATCAACACGAGTCTCTAGCCAATTAAGATTCAGTTTTACTTTTTCTTTAACTAATGTTTTGGTTGATCTCGTTATAAGAATCAAGGTATTATATGCATAAAATCAGGTATGTATTTTCTAGAATATTTTTATGATTTAGAATAAAAATTGTATTCAGTCACTAACAATTATCAGGAACCGAAGACATATACTACTATTGGTTGAATATGACATGCTATACAAAATTTCTTAAATAGAAGAAGGTATAAAATTTTAATATCATGAGTGTGAATGTTATTTTGATTGTTTTGAAAGACTCAAAGGGTGAGTCATATTGTACTTCGGTCTATTATACCGTTGATTAAGGGTAAGACGATGAGTTCAAGTCTCATCGCACCAAAAAGGGTAAGACATCAAGTTAAGTCCAGATGCACATAATGAAAATTATTTGAGAATAAGACGATATGTTCAAATTCTATCACACCAAGAGGGTAATACATCAATTTTGATGCACTGTGATAATAATGTATTGGGTTCAAGTTCCATAGAATTATGGCGTAACACGCCTTATATGGGTAAGACGTTGAGTTTGAGTCAATGCACCATATCGATGATAAAATGATGACTAAGAAAAATAATATATTTTTGAT